>JAKUCM010000485.1:0-105149 GCA_023374145.1 Lepidium sativum
AAGATTTTCTTTGATTAAGCACATAATAGGTAATTTCCCTCAGTTTTTGTGATTCATCTGATTAGACTGTTTTTTGGTTTTTGATTTTTAGACTTTAATTCTCATTTTATGTCAATCTGTCCACTCACATAATTTAAACCCTAGTACCCTAAAACAAAAGAGTTGGGAATTTTGGAATATATATGGTCCCTTGGGGAAGATAAAGAATCAGACCAACTAGTTGACAACAACTATAAGATTCTTGTAATCAGTTGTGGACAACTTCCATCTCCCAAAGATAGGAATTGACCCGATTATAAACAGATACCAGAATTCAGAAAATATCTTGTCTTGAGTCCGTGCATGTAGCATTTGTACAGTATATAGCTTCTCTTATAGTCCCATTACCATATATAACACAACAAAAATTTATGTATGTATATATTGTGCCAAATATGAAAACATATAAAAAGACCCGATGACCTAATTGAGAAGTACAAGAATGAACAATTTAGTGGTATAGAAAACAAAGACGGATAATCTCAAATATATCTAAAATTGAGAAATATATATTCCAAATACAGTAGTTGGGAATCACTTTGTTCTCGTCAATTTTCTCTTTTGGGAAATTCGGTGGACTTCATGGAAAATACCTTTATCTTGAGAAATATAAAATACACATACATATAGATATAGAATTACATGAGGAAGAAAAAATAAACAGTATACAAAGTTATTCAACACATTTATCTTTGTTGTATTTTCTAACTGTGTATACAATAATGTGAGAGCAATTTAAACAGGGAAAAAAAAACAGCACGACAATTGAATATGGGCCTCTATTCGTATTCTATGAGTAAAATACTTCATACATCACTTAATGGAATATTTTATTTCTATAGTATAAGTTTATAGATGAATATGTATGTGGATTTAACTATTAGACGATATATATATGAGAGCTCAACAAAAATTTACAAGTCCATGTTTATCAAATCTATATGTGATTAAGTTTTAACAAGTAATCACAGACACACATATATATATATATATATATATGGTAACTTTGATAGTTGCTACAAAGTAATTATCATCTCTTTCTATCTTACTTACTATAATCGTCGATAATCATTCGATCTTAGTATACTTTAAGTTTTTTCTTTTACTTTCTTTGCACAATAAATCTCAATGAGATATTTCTAGTTACTTCTATTTTCTATCTCAATAAAGATTGAAACCCAAGACTATATGTACTTGATAAACATGGGGTTGTAAACTTTTGTTGGGCTCTCGTGTATATCCTCTCATAGTGCGATTCGTAAAACAAAAACAATATTGAAAAAGATAACAGATCTAATTGGTAAACTTGCATAATCACCTAAAGGTAAGAAAATTTGCTTAATAAAAACTGGCAGAATACATATTGCAGAATGAAAATTTGCCCAATAAGATGATGATGGATAACTTTGGCTGAATGACATAATATAATGTATTATTAATATACTATTACTTTTTATAGGTTTTTAATATATTATAAATATTCTTTTATTTATTGAACTAATTTATAAAATTAAATTATAAATTTAATACTTATAAAAGTTATTATAAATATTATAATATATAGTGATGTTGTAAATCTTAAATTATAGATGCAATTATTTCTTATAATTTTCATATATCAACCTCCATTTCCTTTTTAAATTTGTATTGTATCTTATATATAGTTTATGGTAAATATTTATTATGAAATATTAGTTAAATTTAACGGTTGATTATTGATTGTATTATATATTAAGAGATATTGACTGAGTCAAAACGATGATGTCAGCGCCTACACTACAAGAAAACATGCTGAAATCCGACCGAGTTTCCGACGGCTGGTGTTAGGTCGGAATTTTCCGACACCATGACCGACCAAAAGCAACACATAAAGGAAAGTTCGAGAAACCGTCGGCACTGATCGGTAATTTCCGACCACTACCGACCATCGTGTAGTACAGACCGTGACCGACAGCTGTTGTAGGTTTCTGTAGGAAGTTTTCCGACCAACACCGACTGCTAGTTGTTTCCGACCGTTACCGACGTCACCAGTGCAAAACGTTCCACATGTGTCGTTTTCAATTATAACCGAAAGTAGGTAAGTGCGTTAGTACCCGTCGAAAACGGTAGGTATTAACTAGTATATTTACCTCAAACGATCCTCTTTCCTCTGCACCACCATTTTTGCAAAAATTACCAAACATAATGTCAAATATCAATTTTCGGGCTTGGATGGATGAAGATAGAAACGATCCGGAGACGGGGTTACTTACTGAAGCGTATGCAGAAGGGATGAAACAATTTATGGAATTTGCCGGAAATCAAAGCATAACACGTGAAACTGGTAAGATGTACTGCCCCTGTTCTAAATGTAAAAATATGAGATTTATTTCAGTAAAACAAGTATGGCTGCATCTATATAGTAGAGGTTTTATGCCTAGGTATAAAGTATTGTACTCGCATGGAGAGAACCCATCTATGGTTAATTTTGCAAGTACTAGTGCAAATATAGAAGGTGGTTTTGGTAGAGGTGGAACTATGCATGAAGATGTTGGTAATGTAAGAAATTTCACTGAATGTTTTAAGGGGGATGCGGGGGTGGAATCGATAGTTGATTCCGAAAACGTAATTGGTTCAATTCAAATGGTGAACGATGCATTCACAAATAATATTCCTGATTTTGAAGCTGGAACAAATAGAGGATAAGAACCAAATACTGAAGCGCAAAGTTTTTATAATATGTTGGATGCAGCAAAAAAGCCGATGTACGGTGAGTGTGAGGATGGTATATCACCATTATCGACTGCAACAGACTTGATGAACATCAAGACAGATTACAATTTAGCAGACTCATGTGTCGATGCAATAACTAATTTGTTTAGCAGGACTCTACCGAAAGATAATATCGCCCCAAGTTCTTACACCGAGGTTCAGAAATTGGTAGCCGGACTTGGGTTACCGTACGAGATGATAGATGTCTGTATCGGTAATTGTATGATTGGAGAGAAGATTCAGATATGGTGCATTGTCGATTTTGTCGAAACCTCGGTTTCAGGAAACTGGAGGTAGAAATCGTGTCCCGTACAAGCGGATGTGGTATTTGCCAGTAGGAGATAGGTTAAAAAGGTTATATCAGTCAGAGCGTACTGCTGCTGCAATGAGATGGCATGCGGAACACAATTCCATAGGAGAGATTGCACACCCTTCAGATGCGAAGGCATGAAAACATTTTAATTCTGTTTATCCAGATTTTGCAGCAGAAAGCAGGAATGTGTATCTTGGCTTATGTACAGATGGGTTCATTCCGTTCGGGAAACACGGCCGACAATATTCTGTTTGGCCGGTGATTGTTACACCATACAATTTACCGCCATCACTTTGTATGAAGTCAGAATTCTTATACTTGACAGTTGTGGTACCAGGGCCTGATCATGCAAGAAAATCAATTGATGTGTTTTTGCAGCCACTAATTTATGAGTTGATGCAATTGTGGGAGAGTGGTGTCGAAGTGTTTGATGTGTCATGTGGGATGAATACTATGATGAAAGTTGTACTAATGTGGACGATTAATGACTTCCCTGCATACGGGATGTTGTCTGGGTGGACGACACATGGCAGATTGTCATGTCCAACGTGTCAAGACAGTACAGAAGCATTCCAATTGAAACACGGAAGAAAAACTTCTTGGTTTGATTGTCACAGGCGTTTTCTTCCAATGGATCACCCATATAGGAAAAACACTACATTATTTACTAGAAATAAGAAAGTGATGTACGGGCCACCTCCAAAACCTGATGGTCGTACAATATTAAACCAACTTCGAGATTTTGGTGCGGAAAAAACTAAGGAATGTGGTGGGAATGGCCACTGTCCAGTTGACGGCGTTGGAGAGTACCACATTTGGCACAAGAAGAGTATATTCTGGGATTTGCCGTATTGGAAAACCCACAAACTAAGACATTGTCTAGACGTTATGCACATTGAAAAGAATGTGTTTGAGAATACAATCAATACTGTTATGAATGTGCAGGGGAAAACGAAGGATAATATGAAATCTAGATTAGACTTACCAGAAATTTGTGATAGAAGAGCACTTCCTTTACGAGGAAACAATAAAGTTGGACCTGTTCAGATATTCCGTTTGGATGCTGCGAAAAAGGTTTTTATGTTTTCAAAATATAAGTACTTAATTTATATTTTTTAATTTAACTTACCATGATCATTATAATAGGGGGTGTTTTTTGATTGGATAAAACAAAATGTGCAATTCGCTGATGGCTGCGCATCGAATTTGCGCAACTGTGTTGACAACTCGGAGGGAAAATTTATTGGGATGAAAAGTCATGATTGCCATGTGGTTATGCAACAATTATTTCCTTTTGCATTTGCGTATTTGCTACCACGCACTGTGCACGACGCAATAGCAGGTAAAGTTTTCAACTAAGTTCCATGTAACTGGATTGTACGTATTTGAAACTGACTATCAGTTTATAATATTCGTAGGACTGGGGGCATTTTTTCGTGACTTGTGTTTGCGAACTCTAACTAACGACGGGATTAAGAACTTGAATGAGAAAATTCCTGTAATTTTGTGTAACCTGGAAAAGATATTTCCCCCATCGTTCTTTGATGTTATGGAGCATCTTCCGATCCATCTACCATGAGAAGCAGGTTAGTATATTGCCATTACGTCTTTAAGTAATTTCTATTTAACTTGATAAGCCAATAATTTACATTACAGAGCTAGGAGGTCCTGTTCAGTATAGATGGATGTATCCGTTTGAACGATATATGTTTCACTTAAAGAAGAAAGTCAAAAACATGAGTAGAGTCGAGGGTTCCATAGTTGCACAATGCTTGAATGAAGAAACCGCAAATTTCTCTGCAATGTACTTTCATCCAGATGTTCAAACCAAGCGGCGCAGACCACCCAGACATGATGACGGAGGTCAACACCCAGTTTACCCAGCGTATGCGCCCGATACATTTTGTCAGGTGGGTAGGTTGAGCGGAAAAGCTAAACAGAGAAAACCAAGTACTGCAGAGATCAAACATATGCATATGTATATTGCAAATAACTGTGGTGAACTCGAGGAACTAGAGCGGTATGTTTTCAATAGTATCTATATTGCAATATATCATTCGTGTTTATGTGGATCATATAATTAAGTTAGCAGAATTAAGTATAGGGTATACATGGCTCAGTTACGAGCAGCTAATCCCAGCCTGTCTGAGGAAGATATATACGGTATCAAAGATGGCAAGTTTACCGATTGGTTAAAATTTTACGTAAGTAGTTTTGAATTGGTTTTGAGAGAGTTAACACTTTTGAAATTTTGTAACTAATGTATTTTACACGATATTTGAATGTAGGTTACAAAGTGTTCTTCGCTTGGACAACAGTTTTCGACATGGGTACAAGAGTTTGTGATGGATCCAGTGTCAGTTGCGAATTCTTATCCAATGTACTGCACACGAGGTTATGCTTTCAAAATTCTTCGTGCGGGGATGAAAAGACCCACTTCTGATTATGGTGTTTCTTCAAAGTCTGGTGACACAATTTACTATGGGGTGTTACGAGAGATATTAGAGGTAAGCTACCCAGGACTGATGGGTTTGAAATGCATAATTTTCAATTGTGAGTGGTACGACCCAACCGTAGGTACTGGTGTACGCATCGATGAGTTTGGGGTGACGTCTGTTAATTCTCGACGTAACCTCCCAAAATATGATCCTTTCATACTTGCGTTACAAGCGGAGCAGGTTTGTTACCTAACATACGCACAAGTTTCAAACAGACGTAACAGTTGGATTACAGTAGCTGCCATAAACCCACGGGGAAGACTGAACGGACCTGGAGAACATGGTCCTATGCAGCAAGCAACACAGGGGATACTTGGACCGCTTGATATTGAACTTGGTATCGATCTTTGTGTAGATGTCACAAAACACGCTGATGCTATAGTCCATGACGACTCTGATGACTATATTGGAGAGTTTGGTAGAGAGTCACCTACATGTTCTACGGACGCGTCTAACGACTTCAATTCTGCTTCTGAATAACTTTTTTTAAAAAAATTGTATTATGAAGACGTTAAGTATTTTAAAAAAATTTGTATTATGAAGATGTTAAGTATTTTAAAAAAATTTGGATTATGAAGACGTTAAGTAATTTTAAAAAATTTGTATTATTGATAAGTATGTGGCATTAAAAAACTATTTTTAGGTATAAATATTAATATTTTATATAAGCTTATATTAACCTACAATAATTATGTAATCTAAATGTAAGTATTGAAAACTATTACAAAGTTGAATCTATATAATATAAAAATAATTACAAATAAAAATGAAATAGTTAAAATGTAACCTTGGTCGGTCGGTTCTGGTCGGACTGCTGTTTTCGACCAACACCGACGGGAAAGAGGGGGAAATAGGCGCGAACAGCAATTTTTTGCGAATACTGGGGCTCAATCCACTTGCCACGCGGTCCGACGGGTTCCGACCATCTTCGACCGTTTCCGACATAAAGACACCATCTTCATCTCTTTCGTTTTCCTCCGCCATTACCACCATTTACAGACACCACAACCCACTTCTCAAGCTGATTTCGTGACCGGAAACCCGCCGTTTCTTCCGGATTACGAAACATATGTAAGTTTCCATCACTTTCCTTGCACAATTTTGCAATTGTTTCTAAAATCTATGAACTTAATTTTGTGACATGCTTATATGGGTTTGGGTTACTGGTTAGAAGCACAAATTGGTAGTTAGGTTGTGTGAAATCCGCGATTTAGGGTTTATGTGCTTGTGATTTTCATGATTTGGGCCTTGCATTTTGGAGAAGTTTGGAGTTGAATATGATGATCTCCACATCAATTTTGCTTTGATTTCGCAATTTATATACACGATCTTGACTTTGATTAACAAGCATGCTTGTTATCATGTTCGATTTCATTTTATTGTCATGGTTGCTTGTGATTTTGATGATTTTGTGTTCGTGATGGTCACGAACGCTCATCGCGAAATGAGCCAACAAATTTCTTTTTTTTTCAATTTTTTTTCTTCTAAATTTTATTACTAAAATATAAATCTTCTAAATACATGATACTATATTTATACAAAAAAATACAGTATTATTATACGTATACGAAAAGTTTTTCAAATTAAAACCAAATTGGTATTATTTATATATTTTTGATACTTATACGTATTTACTACCAATAAAGTATTTTACTTAACGGTCCAGTTTCATTTAGTAATTTCAATTAATTATTAAAAATTTGACATTCGTATATTATTTTTTACAGGTCTAGTTACAGTGACTTTCAGAGACACTTACGTGGTGTAATTGACTCGGACCAGACACAGAGTCCGAGTCCTGTTCAGAAATCAGCTCCAGATTCCCAACCACAAAACTCTGTGGCCCACCTGACGATTGAGCAACTCCTCACTGCAGAAGGTCGTCGTCACATTCCGGTTCTTGATCCGAACGGTGGTTCTTGGTACGTAATTTTGCCCTCCAAAAATAAATATTGTCCTACATTTATCTTTATTAAATTATTATACAGATTTAAAATTACCATTTACTTTTTTAGGTTTCGCTATAAAAAAGGCATCAAGAAGTCTATTCTAAAAATGATACAACATCAGCTTCCCCAAGCCTATCCAAGGTACAATGATTTTCCCCAGGAACTTCAGGAGAGTTGGTTCAAATCTTTTACGGTAATGTTTACCTAAATTCCAAGTTTAATTCCAAATTTCTATATTACAACTACTCATATTATAGTAGTGCAAATTAATTATTTTTGTTCAACAAGATTTTAACTGGGACGTCGAGTTGACTCCTCGGGTCAGAGCAGAGTTTGTAAGCAGTGTCGCGCCTCATACGAAAACAACATTCATGAGTGGAAGCAAGCATGGAAGGCGGGCAAACAACAACATCCTCGGTGCAGACCTGAATGTTTCCAACAGTTCGTCGTTTATTGGGAACACTAGGACACCAAGAAAGTGGCACCGAGAAATTCCATCAACCGGAACAGCACTCGCGGAGGTTTAGGAGTCGCTACACATAACAACGGTGCTCAGACATTTGAGGAGCGTTCCCGTGTTCTGGTTAGTAACCTCTTAATTTAGCTTACATTTCCTTCGAAATTTTTCGAAAATTGTAATTTTTTTTTGTAGGCATCTCAACTTGGAGAGGAACCTGATTTATTCGTCCTAATGGAGGATACCCACACAAACAAACATACAAAGCGGGTAGAGGACAAGAAGGTGCTCGGTGTTCTCGAGACGGTCAGACGGAAGACTTCAGAGATACTTACGCAGCGCAGTCAAGAAGGCAAAGGCTGTTCTACTCAACAAATTCGGGAGGAGATCGATCAGCTTGTCATTAAGGTACAATCAATTTTAAATTAAATATTTACAAACTTTATTTTACTTTAATTATTCTCATATTTCGACAGTCTACTCCCCGTACGAAAGGTCGACCGTTCGGCCTTGGCAACCTTGTGACTTCTGATGGCGTGCCAGCTCGTCTGACACAAAGTTCCTTGATGCCGTCAGAACGGGAGCAGTTCAACCAGATGCGACTCAAGCAAGAGGAGATGGAGCGTCAGGCTGAAGAGATCAACGCCAAATTACGGAAATTTAAGCGTCAGATGCTCGAATTCGCTAAATTTCAAGAGGATTTTATGACTTTCACATCGTCACGTAACTACCTTAATAATATGTTTAAGACAAATAATTTAATAAATATTTTCCTTTTAATAATACTTTATTTATTTAATTATTCAAATAAATTTAATTATAATATTTAATTATAATATTTATTGTATAATGGGGGTCGAAGGAAGTGGTCGGAAATTTCCGACCACCAGGGACGGTGGTTTTCCAACTACCTGCGACGGCTATTTTCCGACCACCAGCGACCGTAATTTTCTGACCACCAGCAACAGCAAAATTCCGACCTCCCACGACAGCTTAATTCCGACATTCTCCGACGACAGGTTTCCTTCGACCTCTGACGGCGTTTCTGACAATATTTTGTTGTCAGAAAATTCCGACAAGGACTGACCACAATCTGTTTTCCGACCATCTTATACTGACCCCTATATTTCCGTCAACGGTGGTCGGAAAATTACTTTTTCCTACTACTTCTGACAGCTATCAGCGTCAGATTCGGCCATGTTTTCTTGTAGTGGTAGGGTTTTAGTGAGACATTATGATGGAGGTTATAGTGAGAGGAATCCGTCGGGAGGTCCATCGGATGGTTAGAGGTCATGGGCGACTATGTTTGTTGCTTCTAACGTCGGGTTTCTCCTTGCTCGGGATCTCGCTTAAAGGTTGATTTTGTGGTTTTTAGGTTACATGTGGAATACGTAATGGGGAGGATAGTGAAGCAGTGGTGACAATTCACCAAGAAGTGTTGGATCAAGTGTATCTTAAGTGGCAGAAGTATACATTGGTTAAGGTTCTTGGTAGAAGCGTGAATGTGGTGGCGGTATACAAAAAGCTTCATGAGATATGGAGTCCGATGGGTGAATTAACGGTTATTGATCTCCCAAAGCAATATCTCTTGGTTAATTTTAGCTTTAATGATGAGTTCTTTGCGGTGCTTACTGATGGTCCGTGGAAAGTCTTTCAAAGTTATTTGTTGGTGAAGCATGGGACGCAAACTTCGATCCATCACATAGCATGATTTCTACTACTCTAATTTGGGCTCGAATCGATCAACTCCTAGTGAGTATTTACGATGATTTTGTTTTAATGGTAATTGCCAATGGTTTAGGGAAACCTTTACGTGTTGAGCACACAACTACGAATGCTCTGCCCGCAGAATTTGCTCGGTTATGCATAAAGATGAACCTTAGGAAGCGTTTGAAAGGATCAACTCAAGTGAATGGGAAGAGGTATTGTGTTTCGTATGAAGGGACACCAAATCTTTGTTCGAAATGTGGTATCTATGGACATTTGGTGCAGTTGTGTCCACAAGTTGAAAAAGTGTATATAGAGGTGCCAGAAAGCTCTCAAGCTGGAGCTGTGCCATCTGAAAATAAATCTACTTTGGCGGATGGTTTCCCTATTGTTAAGAGGAATGGAAATCGTCAAGGTTAAGTTCTAAGAGGAGTTGTGGTGTTTGAGCGACGCTCAAGAGGTGCTTTTACACGTATTTTAAAGGATATCTCAGGTCAGAACGTTAACAAGAAAACCATTTCGTCAAACACTTTTGCTAGTTTGGCAAGGAATGAGTTAAACGAAGGATGAAACAAAATTAATGTGTGTGGTGGAAATAAAGAGAATGCATGGAATGCTGCAACAATTTTGAACGCTTCTGTAGGGACCTTAGGTCAAGGTTTGGTATTTGCGTGTAAGACTTCTACGGCTGTGAATCAGAAGGTTATACCTGCTTTGACGTGGCAAGAGAATATGAGAGTGGGTAAACGTAATAAAAGTGGTAAAGTACAAGATGGAGGTAAAGTAAAAACATAAGCAATATCCTTCTCATCCCACGAGAGGATTAGTTCTTGGGGGTAGCCTCAAGTGAATTGGCTTTATCTTTCACGAGCAAAAGATTAACAAGTTGAGGGTGTGAACGTGGGTCGTGCTGGTGGTAGCTTTAATGTTGAGAAGGGAGCTTCAACATCGCATTTATTAATAGGCACAAATAGGGATTTGGATCAATTTATGTTGAAGGATCAATTAGGGGTTTCAAGAGTGTTGACAATGGGAAATGTTGTTAATCATTTTCTACTATCATCAACTATAGAAAATGAGGCATCCAATGAAAGTGTGGACCCAATGAAGGAATGAGACACGCAATGAAAGTGTGAACTCAATGAAGGAATGTTGTTTTTCCTTGGGAATTCCTCGACTTTATAAGTTGTTTATGATTATGAATTGCATATTCTAGAATCACCAGGAGGCGAATAAACCCAATATTAGAAGATCTAAACGATACATCTTGAAGAAACATTTTACAGATGTACTTGCTCTTTTGAAACTCACGCTGGTGGTGAGAATGTTGCTCAAATTTGTCGAGGGTTGTGGTTTTCACATTCTTTTAGAGTGGATGCAGTAGGTTAGACTGGTGGAATTTGGTTATTTTGGCAAACGGTATGGGTACCGTCATTGTACTAGAGATTATAGAACAATTCATACATGCTTGGGTGGAAGATAATGCGAATATTGTTCATGTTCATGCCAACAGAACATTAGGGCCGTTCCTTCATTCTATGCTGACCCCGGCCCGAGGCTGGCTTTTTGGGAAGCCTGTTCCCACCGCGCTCATGGCCCGGCTGGCCTGCCAGCGGTAGTGGGAATTATCCCGTTCCCTGGTCTTTTCGTACCGCTAGGGATGCTTAACGCCACTTCGCCAACTAGCGTCACCCGCGCTTTTGTGTCTCTCAGTGTGGTCAGCACTGGGTGTTTCCGAGTGCCATATCTTCGCTAGGTGTTTATGGAATTATTATAGCGGGACACCCTCGGTTTCCAGGTAAAGTGAGTTGTGGGATAAGTTGCGGGATGTTATTCGTGGAATTATTGAGCCTTTAATTGTGGAAGGAGACTTCAACTCTATAGTAAAACTTAATGTAACACAATGGGGGTAATGGTTAGTTGTCAGGCGATTAGTTTGAATTTGGCAATGTGGATTAATGATACATTACTTATTGATATGGGCTATAGAGGAGGACAATTTACTTAGAGGAGGGGTAACTCAACATCTACTTGTATTGCTAAGTGATTGGATAAGACATTGTGTTATGCTGCTGCAAGGCTAAAATGGCAAGATGCTACGGTTACGCATCTTCCATTTTTCGGCTTCAGATCATTCTCCCTTTTACATAGAGCTATGTCCCATAACAATGAGGAACCCACGAAGGATGTCGTTTATAAAAAGTTATAATGAATAAACTATTAAAAGTTCATATAATCATAGTGTTTATTACCATAAACTACTACAACTACATATCACAATAACCGAGATGTTCTTAGTTTTTATCTAAAGGACAAGAAATAATAAGAGAGAAAAAACTAATAGAAATACTTACCGTAACAGCTCTGTCCGATAATCTTTAAGTCTAGAGAATTTTTCCTCGTGTTCCTTTTCAATGATCTGCAATGCCTTCTTCTTTGCTTTTCAATGATCTTGTATATACTTCGGCTTCAACTCGAGATCAATTCTAATCTCGTCTATAAAGAGTTTTGCAATACACCCGTCTTTAGAATTCTACTATAATTGTCCTTCGAGCAGCTATGCTTATCATAATACCGCTTCACCATCCACTTCCCAACTGGCTGCTCATAAGAGTAGTAGATACGCCAATCACAAGCATCATTGTTACATCTCGCTTCTGAAATATATTTACCCCATCTACTCAGGAAATATTCCAACCTTCTTTTAGAACATAATCAACCAATGTTTATTTGAAATTGTGTAACACATCAAAGACTTGTAGTAGCTTCAAAGCACCACTCCCTCGCTACCATCTTACAATGTCAGTATCATCAACTTCACCATCAGAATTAGGTGGTGTAGTATGATATTTGGAAACATCACTCGTTGACTCAGCCACTTCAACATTAACATCAACCACTTGACGACGCCCCTTGTCTATAATAACATCAGTTGGATGTTTAACCTTATTCACCAAAAAAAACATAAATTGCACTTTCCCATGTCGCAGCTTCATACGTTGCCTTCATACCCTCAACATCTTCAACACATAAGATCTTCCTTTCATTCATTTCCTCATATGGTAGTTTATACCAAACATTATGTACATTTAAGCTTCCTTCCACACAATTTGCCAAGGTATCAAACAACACTTCAGGAAAACACTTAATATTTCTTATTTCACCACCATGGTAAATAGAATTTTCATCATACACCTTCAGCCAATACCCACCAACATATACCCTGAACGCCACTATGCTGAAAAATAAAAAAATAGAAATATCATAAACGTTCAGCCAGTGATTTTCTAAACAGATAGTTTGCAAACACAAAATTAAAGAAGAACAGCCACTGTTATTTTCAACATTGACTAGTAAAGAAACCTACCTCGTCTTCATATTTGACTATTATTGCCAACATTAAAAATTTGATTATAAGCTCAGGGAATAGGCGTACAAGGATGGAGGTGAAGAAGTTTTAACTTTTGTGATCAAGTTTTACTCTTTTTATACTAAAAATCAAATATGTAACTTTCAAGAGTAATATAAGCAGCAAAAAAAAAAAGACAAAGAACACCATCTCCGATTCTAAAGAACTCAAACATAGTCAAATCTGACACCAAACAAGAATTAGAAAACAAATCACTCGATCCAAAAAACTTACCTTATATCGTTTCTTCTTTGTTAATAAGGAATGACAATAGCTTTAACTTCTACAATCAATGGTTCAAAGAGGATTTAAGCTGTGTCAAATTTGTTTTTGTTCTTCGTCGAAGAGATGAGGAAACGAATTAGGGTTAAAATCCCCAGTTTGAAGACTAATTGTTGCCTCTTCAATAGCCAAATGCCATGTAGGATCCGATTAGGCTAATTCGTTTGCCACTTGTCACCGTTAACAGAATTAAAAGGATGATTAGGCGTTGACTAACGATTTTAACCGGTGCTATAAGTTCATGTATCAAAAGACCCTTTTGAAAAAGTTCATATATAAATAAACCGTTTTCCCGGTATCAGTCCATCTAAATCTAAATCACGTGTGATTCAAACATTAATATGGAAATACTAGTTAAAATTATCTTTTATTTAACATTAAAATTTGAATATGAATTTGATTTTATAATGGTTTGAGTGAATTTGATTGTAGATTATCTTCTAAAACACAAAAATTTGAAATTCTTAATCAAATTTTATAATTGAGTGGATTTCCAAAAAAAAAACTCTTACGCCAGAAAAGAATAATGACAACCTATCAGATATAAACATCAATATATAACGATAACAATACATTAATCCTAATATGTAATTACTGTTGGTATGATGTTCACATATAAGTGGCTAATGGTACATATGAGGTATATATATATATATATATATAATCTTTAAATAATATGTAAGTTGTATGTTGAAAAAAATAAAATAATAATACGCAAGTTATTTTTCTAGTTAAGCTGAAGGATAAATATTATTATTCTTAATCAATTTCTTTATCTTATACTAAAAACTTACACTAAATTTGTTTGGGCCAAAATATACATTAAAAAAAAGTGAAAATAAATTTGCTTATACTAAAAAAGTTCAACATTGGTAGCAAACTAAAATTAATAAGTATAATCAAACTAGTAAACTGTAATTTAGAACCCCAATATGTTATGTTTAATTCAATCATAATGTATTAATCGACATACTAATATATACTTTTTCGTATTTAATTGATGAATTATTTTTATTGTATTGTAACAAAAGTGGAGAAAAGGATTTTTAAGACAATAATAGTAAAAAAAATCAATTCAAAATTAAGAGAGAGTATATGAAAATTAGCAGAGAACAATAATACCATCAAATATGTGGAGTGACTCGGTTGAGAGACAACAATGATGATAAAAGATTCAACATGTGTTATAGTTTATATCGCAAAATTATTTAGTTTTTATTTTAGAAAGCTAGTCACTTTTATTTCTAAGTCTACTTTGTTTGATTTTCAAATTCAGTTTTTTATAATTTTCAAATTAAAGAATTTTAGATGACTTTTAAAATCTGTAACAATTTCTAAACCCATTTAAATTCAGCTTCCAATAAACCCTTCTGATTTTTTCAAGAGTGGTTTATCACATAATCAGTTTTTTGTAAACGAATGTTTTTCACCTACATTTTAACGAAACCTATTAGAATACCTCACATCAGAAAAATGAATTTTTTTGAGTAATATATACGGCCATAAAAAAAGTGGATAGTGATATCAATGAAATCCGAGCCTAAATTCAAATGTTAACTTAGCATTTGAAGGTAATATCTATCCTTGTAACAAGTTGACGTACAAAATCAGTTAACCAAAAAGAAATATCAAGTTGAGGGACCATGATGATAGGTGTCATTTGCTGATTCGTTGTTCTAATTTTTGATAATTTTATTTTATTATCCTCATTTAAAATCAATTATTTTATAGCATAATATATTTTCTTGTCAACAATTAGATCGACAAGGTGCAATTCATATCCCAAATTCATATCCTAAAGTCTTTCTTTCTTTCACTTGTAGTGGAAAGGGATCGGACCCATGCTTTGTAAATAGAGCACCCTCAGTTTCCAGGCGAAGTGAGTTGTGGGATAAGTTGCGGGGTGTTATTCGTGGAGTTATTGAGCCTTTGATTGTGGGACGAGACTTCAACTCTATAGTAAGACTTAATGAAACACAATGGGGGTAATGATAAGTTGTCAAGCGATTCGTTTGAATTTGGCATGTGGATTAATGATTCATTACTTATTGATGTGAGCTATAGAGGAGGACAATTTACTTGGAGAAAGGGTAACTCGACATCTACTTGTATTGCTAAGCGATTATATAGGATATTATGTTCTGCTGCTGCAAGGCTAAAATGGCAAGATGCTACAGTTATGCATCTTCCATTTTTGGCTTCAGATCATACTCCCTTTTACATACAGCTATGTCCCATAACAATGTGGAACCCACAAAGGAGGCCGTTTAGATTTGAAGCCGCGTGGTAACTCATTCTGGGTTTAAGGATTTGATGAAAATTTTTTGGGAGTCCTTAACAACAACCCCAAAGGCTTTGAAGAATCTGTAGAGGATTCTTAAGAAATGGAACTGAGATGTATTTAGGGACATTAAAAAAAGGAAGGATAAGCTTTTGGACAACCTAAAAGAGGTTCAAGACTCTTTTGATGTGGCAGTGTCATATTTGTTACTGTAGAGAGAAGAGGAGTATTTGCGGCTTGTTGAGTAAATTTTGAAGTAGGAAGAAGTATTGTGGTTTCAAAAATCTTCAGAGAAGTGGATAGCTTTGGGGCATCGTATAACTTCTTATTTTCATACGTCTACAGTGATTCGTTAACGGTAAAACCGTATCGAGATGTTGAAGACTATGGACAGGAATTGGGTCTGGGATAGTGTTGCTCTTGAACGACTTGCCATTTTTTACTACACAGATCTATATTCCTTGGAGGATGTAACGGGAATCTCAACAGTGCTGTCTCCGTAGGGTTTTGTTCTGATCTTGGAATCTGATTTGGAATTAGCTTGTCCTTTTTCCATAGCAGAGATTAAGAAAGCGGTTTGGTGCATGAGAAAATATAAGGCACTTAGACCTTATGGGTATCAGTCTGTGTTCTATCAAGAATAATGGGATGTAGTAGCTCATCAGTTTCTACTTTTGTACTGCATTTTTCAAGAGTGAAGTGTTGCCACAAGGGTCTAATGATGCTTTGATTGTATTGATTCTGAATGTTGCTAAACCGGAATTGATAACACAATTTAGACCGATTGGGATATGTAACGTTTTATTCAAGATTATAACCAAACATTGGGATGTGGTTGAAAATAGTTATGCCAAAGATTATTGGGCATTCACAGTCTAGCTTTATCCCATGAAGGATAAGTATAGAAAATGTAGTGGTGGTGCAAGAAGTGGTACACTCTATGCGTCATAAGACAAGTATAAGAAGTTGAATGCTACTTAAGTTAGACTTGGAAAAGGCCTATGACCACATTCACTAGGTTTTTTTGGATAATAATTTGCAGACACTAAATCTTCCTGAAGGTTAGAGACAATGGATTATGCAAACTGTTTGTAATCTGAGTATGATATTACTATAGAATGGAGAGATGTCATAGGCGTTTTGTCTTTCCAGTGGGCTACGTCAAGGAGATCCTTATCTTCGTACTTGTTTGTTCTATATATGGAGAGATTGTGTATTTAATTGAGAGAATGGTGGAAAATGAGTCATGCAAACAAATATCTTTTTCAAGGGAGGGCTAAAACTCTCATATATTTGCTTTGCATAAGACTTGATACTTTTTTGTTGAATCTTCAGTATAGCAAATTCGAGTTATACGTGGGACATTGGGGACCTTTTGTGTTGCCTCCAGTCAAAAGATTAATTTGGAGAAATTCAAAATTTACTTTTCAAAAAATATTAACTACAGTTTGGATAATGAGATTAGTATGGAGATTGGGATTTCTTCTACTAATTATTTAGGCAAGTATCTTGGCATTCCAATTCTGCAGAAACGAATGTACAAATATACATAACATTCAGTTTGGGAAAGAGTTTCTTCAAAGTTGGCGGGTTGGAAGAGTCATACGTTGAGTTTAGCCGAGATATTGACAATTACCAAATATGTTGTCTTTAATCCCAGTTCACTCTATGAGTACAAACTTGCTTCCTTCTTCGAAGTTGCATGCTCTTGATCGTGTCTCTCGCTCATTTCGTATGAGGTGATACAAATGAGATACAGCAGATTCATCTTTTCAGTTGGTATACTAATTTGGATGCCGAAAGTGAATTAGTGAAAGTGATTTTTGGCAAACTGGGACATGATCGAGAAGATGTAAACTAATTTGAAGCTTTTGTTGTCAATGAGATCACGAGAATTGGTGATTGCATATCATGGAGTAATTTAGTGGACAAGAATCTCATGGTTAGCTCTGCTTTTGATTTCATCACTCGAGATCGGAAATCTAGACAAAGCATGAGTGCTCTCTTTAAATGGGTATAGCGATTTGATGTGCCAGAGCGCTATTTCTTTGGTATGGGCTAACCAAGTGAGCATGATTAATACCAAGAGGTTACGAAGGCATATGTGTACTTCAAATATGTGTCAAGTTTGATGAGGAGAAAAGGAATCGATCATTCATGTTTTAAGAGACTACCCATCGATGGCAAAGATTTATACCACAGCGGAAACGAGATGCTTTCTTCTCCATGTCTATTTTGGAATGACTGTGTCATAATCTTCGGGATGAAAGTCTTCATGAGGGTGCAAATGGGATGTGCGCTTTGCTGTTGCAGTGTGGTCGAGTTGGAAATGGTAATGTATAAATGTATTTGGTAACTTTGGGTAGAGATCGAGTCAAGTTTATTTATGACATATCAAGGGAGATTTACCAGGTAAATGTTGTCGAGATATGAAGGTTGCCAAGGGTACAACGAGTGGAGTGTTTGATCCTTTGGGAATCACCGGATACAGATTAGGTAACTTAATACTGATGCGGCCTCGAGAGCTAATCATGGTTTAGCAGTGGCTGGTGGAGTGGTGATGGATCATACAGGACTGTGGCTCGGTAGTTTTTCTTTGAATATATGCATATGTATGGCACCTTTAGCACAATTATGGTGTGTCTATTAGATCTTGTATTTATCATATGAGAAGAAGGTTTTGCGAGTTAAGTTAGAGGTGGACATTCTCTAATCGTTTGGCGGATGGTTCTTATAGAAGGACTGGACAGTCCAAAATTGCGAGTTTGGGCATTCTCATTCAATCTTTTTCCTAGTAATATTGTGCTATGGTTCTTATAGAAGGGACTGGACAGTCCAAAATTTTCACATGTTTAGAGAGTCTAATCGTTTGGCGGATGGCTTCGCTAATCATGCTTTTTTTTACTATTCGGTTTTCATAATTATGATGCACCACCAGTGATGAGAGCCTCGGAGGTGAGGTCTCGGATATGGATTCAACGGCTTAACCTTGGTGAGTCCAAACCGATGGAATCTAGTTTTGACAGAATTGCGCGAGTGAGAACAACAAAGTAGGGTGATGATTCCTTTTATAATCTTGGGTCCTTCAAGTTGGAATCTTCACAAGCTTAACTTGTCTTTGTTCTCTAATCTTCAAAAGAAAGAGAAGGCGGATAAGTTTTCTATCAAGAAGAAAGTTGTTCTTCGGTCATTATTCAAGGCTAAAAAGTGTGTGAAATACAAAGAAAGACTTGAGCTTATATAGGCTTGAGACTGCAACGGTCATATGCTTTACATAGGAAGGAAATATCCCAATAATAAGTGTCCAACAGACAAGTGATAAGGGCCGTCGATCTTGGAGCCATTGGAGAAGATTTGGTGATCGGCCGAATATGGAAAGTCTTCAATGGGGAGGATTCGCCTGATCGTGTGCATTCTGGAGCATGGTAAGACTCTCCTGGATGCTTATGTTTGTCTAAGAGTGTCTCATCGTCGCCACACATAAGTCTGCAAGCTCTGTAAGGGAAGTGGATCCGGACATTCCTTAAACAGAATCGCGTCAGACCTTCTTATTGTAAGGTGGGCTTCTAGAGGATCCGTCGGGAGATTGATGCAATCTTAATCATGTTGGATTCCTAAAAGGTCCAAGAAGAACCTTTAATTGGTTAGGAGTGAAGGCCGCTCCTGAGCTTGTCTGTGGTTCTCAAAAGTTGGCATTGTCGCGAATAAGGCCTTAGTAAAGAAGGTCCAGCTTGTAAAATACAGAACTCTTGACTCTGATCTTCGTTTAGGCTTTTTCAACCTCGAGTAGTTAGATAACTGAGTCAAGAATCCATAGAGATAAATGTCATGGCTTAATTTTCTTTGTAGCGTCTGGAGAGATTTGATAAGTGAGTATATGTCTTCATGATCCACTAGGGAAGGTTGTTGACCGTGAACTCCTTGCGTGTTGCTCCAGTTCTTGAATATTGGGTGAGTCATTGAGCTTAGACAGCTGAATCATGTCTAATAAATTTTTCTCCCCTTTGTCTTTGACATGTTTCCCAAAGAATGTCGTCTCCCCGTTATCTTTGGTGTATTTAGCCCGAAGACTCAACAACCAATTTTAAGCCTTATCATGTAGTCGATGATCTATGATCGAGAATCCTACCAACCAGGGTTTAAACTTTAAGTTTTTTTTTAATTAATTAGGGTTTTGACCTCGTTTTGAGACTAGAAAAAAAGATTAATTGTTGAGTCCACCTAAATTATTAATATATGTGGTCATATAAATTAACTATTGGTTATGTTGTAGTTTAATAATTTATTGTTTTCATTAATGTTAACTATTAATTAATGTTGGAAACAATTAAAAATTTATTATAAATTAATTTTGGATTAGTAAAGTAAAACATTGGTGGTTGTGTAAATTAACTTAGTTTAAGAATTTATACTGGTTCTACATTAATAATTAATTGATTATTTATTAACGTTGGAAACAATTAAAAAATGAATATTATTTGTTAAAACGTCTCTACTTTGCAACTCTTTTACGACTAATTAGCTTACAACTATTTAAGGACGTAATTTCAAATTAGATATTTATGGTTAGGTACATGTGTTGTAAATTACTCGTAATTTGCGAGAAGTTATAAAATCATCGTTAATTTTTTGCCTATATAAGGAGGAAGGCTCTCTTCATTAATCACAACATCAAAAAACAAAAAACAAACGTGGTAGAGAAGGAAAAAAAAACGGTTTTGGGAAAAGATCAAAAAAATATCTTTTGATGGAGATATATTCGAGCAACGGAAGTGGATGTATATGCATAGAGATGCTGCCGGAATCGTGACAAAATGAGTTTATAAACGGGGAAGAAATGTTCATGCACCAGGCTAGTCAAACCGAAATCACGGTTGAATCGGGTAAGATGTTCTGTCTTTGTCGGAAATGCAAAAATACAAAATTTGCCCGAGTAGAAACTGTTTGGAATCATTTATTAAATAGAGGGTTTACACCGCAGTATTACATTTGGTTTCACCATGGGGAAGGTGATAGTGGTGGTGGGAATGATGAAGCAAGTAGTAGTAATTTTAAGAATGTTGATGCTAATATAGGTGAATCAAGTAATTTGCATGATGTTGGTTATCAGAATGAGATTCATGGGGATGTAGAGCATGATAGGATGCATGAGATGGTCACATATGTATTTCAGGAAACTAATACTGATCAACCTATAGGTTCTGAGGCACCTAATTTAGATGCGAAATGGTTTTATGACATGCTAGATGCTGCAAACCAGCCTCTCTACGAGAGTTGTACATAAGGTCTGTCTAAATTATCATTGGCAGCTAGGATGATGAATATTAAAACAGAATGTAATGCATCTCAGTCATATCATGAATATGTGGACTGATTTGCTAAAAGAGTATTTGTCGGAAGACAATATCTGTGCTGAATCATATTATGAGACACAGAAATTGGTCTATAGTCTTGGGTTGCCTTGCGAAACCATTGATGTTTGTATAGATAATTGTATGATCTATTGGAAAGATGATGATGTGTTACAAGAATGTCGGTTCTGTAAGAAGCCAAGATATAAGGCACAAGGGAGTGGGCATAAGAAGGTACCGTATCAACGGATGTGCTATTTGCCAATAACTGATAGATTGAAGATGTTATATCAGTTGGAAAGGACAGCAGCTGCAAAGAGATGACATACAGAGCATTCACAGAGGGATGGAGATATTAATCATCCTTCAGATGCAAAGGCGTGAAAACATTTAAATACGGTACACAAAGATTTTGCTAGAAATATTAGGAATGTTTATCTTGCTCTATGCACCGATGGTTTTAGTTCGTTTGGAAGGTCTGGTAGACAATATTCTTTGTGGCCAGTAATCCTCACGCCTTATAATCTTCCTTCGGGAATCTGCATGGAAAAATAATTTTTATTCCTAAGTATACTTGATCCTGGTCCTAATCATCCGAAATGGTCTCTTGACGTGTTTTTGCAACCTCTGATTCATGAGCTGAAACAGTTATGGACGCACGGGGTTCGAGCAAATGATTGTTCTGCCCGAAATTTTTTTTACGATGAAGGCGGTGCTTATGTGGACGATAAGTGACTTCCCTGCCTATGGAATGTTATCAGGTTGGACAACACATGGGAGATTGGCTTGTCCATACTGCCTTGGGAGGACAAATGCATTTCAACTGAAGCATGGTAGGAAGATGTCTTGGTTTGATTTTCATCGTCGATTTCTTCCAATTAACCATCCGTACCGACAGAACACGACTCTATTCAGGGGTGAAGTTAAGGTAAAGGATCCCCCACCACTGTATCTATCAGGAGAGGAAATCGAAACAAACATGGATTATTACGGCGCTTTGGCAACTGGTCCTTGAGGAGGTAATTGGCACGTTCCTAATAATATTTCGGACTATTATAGACGACATCATAACTGGCATAAGAAGAGTATATTTTGGGAGCTGCAATATTGGAAAGATTTGCTGACATGGACATGATGCACATGTCTGAAAAATTATTTTGTAGGTACTACAAATATGGCACCCCGTAAGCATACACGTCGTGTCCATTACAATGACATGGTGTACGGCACAACATCGTCTTTGACTTCATCGGCTGTGCCAGAGACACAGTCACACTCACAACATCAAAGTTACACTCCACCGGGTACTACTCCAACACCAAAAGTTGCCGTGAAAACTCCACTGACGTCTGCGGCGGTCCATCCAGACCATTTGGTGCCACCAGATGCACCTTATGCACAGTACCGGGTTGAAGATATTCTCGTGGCTCCAAATCGCGAGAATTTTCCGCAACTACATATAGATCGCCCAAGGGTACCTATTGGTACGTTCTAATTAATATATTAAATTATTTAGTTAATTTACAAATTTAATATAATTATTTATAGTTAACTAACTTATAATATATTTGAAAAAAAAATTTCAGGTTTGGTGTTGATAGCATGGTGGGCCGAAACATCACGGAATGCATCAAAACCTAAATCGTGGAGGCGACTCCAAATTGGAAATCAACACCACACTACATTCGCATAACGTGGTTCAAGATATTCGTGGTAAATTTTTTATTTTAAACTTAAAATTATTATTTAATAAACTTATTAAACTAATAACATATTAAACTAATAACTAATAATTAGCAACGTTGGAATTGGGACGTCTCTATCAACGAGACTGTCCAACATGAGTTCAACCGCAAAGCAATGAAGCAGCTTTGTAACACAGTTTCGGACTGGAAAACAGAGTGGGAGGTGAAAGGAGATGACGGGAAACCCACGTTCATGACCAACGCGTGTTGGGAAGGATTGAAGAGTTATTGTGTAGATCCGACCTCGGTAAGGAGAGCTGCTCAATGTTCCGCCTCCAGGAAGACAATTGGTCCATATGGGTTACCAGTCGCGATGCCCCACACTGCGGGTCAAATGCCTTTCCCCGGAGTTGCCATACAAATAGTAAGTATTTTTAAATTAAATTTTTTTGTTCAATATTATTTAACATAAATAACTAATTACTTTAAATTTCCTTTTGTAGGCGGAAAAAACTGGACAGATTCCTACGCCATCGGAACTGTATGCCACAACACATCAGCAGAAATCCGGCGTCTTCGTAGATCCTCGGGGTGAGCTGCTACACAGTCAGGTTGAAGCTGCTGTACAGGAGCATCAAACACAGCTTTCCCAAGAATCCTTCAACGGCACTCTAGTCGAATTGAGTGCTCCTGAAATCAACGTGATTTATAAGCAGGTATTTTATTAAATATTCTTGAAATCAACGCGATTTGTAGATTGCTCCGACAAAAAAGGGATAGATTATTGGCATAGGATCCTCCCAAGATGTCCAGAGAGTCACGGCTAAGTGGATAGGCGAAAACTCCCTTCGCAGTTAGTTGCAGGAATCCCGTGCAGAAATTGCCTCGCTAAAGCAAATGACGGATCAGAAATTCACCGCAATGGAGTCAATGATCGATATTTTGGTTGCGGGCAATCCTCATGCAACTGCGGCTTTGGAGCAAAGACGTTGTAACATCGGGATTAGGCCTACAGAGAATGTCGAGGTCTATTTGAACGCGCGAGTTGACGAAGATCAAGACGACCGTAGCACATACATGTTCGACGAACTATTGCGCCAAATATGTTGTACTTTATAATTACTTTTTGTAAAAATATTTTAATATTTTATTTTATTTTTAATTAATGCATTTCATAATTTTATTAAACTACAAAAAATTTATTTAATATTTTTATTTAAAAATTACAGCAAATATTAGTCCCTAAATCGTTGGCAATATTCGAAGGAATTGGTCCCTAATAAGTTGTAAGATATTCGTCCTTAAGAAGTTGTAAAACTTTTCGTCTTTAGTTAGTTGTAAACAATTTCGACTTTAATAGGTCGTAAACTTATCCTACTCTAATTTATTGTAACATATTACGACTCTATTTAGTTGTAAATATAATGTTGTTAGTTACTTGCTAAATTTACAACTAACTTACAACATTTTATTTTACATCGAATTTACAACGCATATAATATCATACGACATTTTTACAACGTAGGATTTACGACGTTTTAACAACACATATGTGGAGATGGCAATATTTACGACGTTTTTACATCGATTTTTACCTTACGACGTGCAGGACACAACTAACCACGTGGCGTCCCTAATACGTTGTAAAATCCCTTAACAACGAATTAGGGACGAAAATAGGAGTTGTAAAACTCATGTTTTCTAGAAGTGAAAAAAGTTACAAAATCATATTACATTACCCTATTATGTATATTATGTGGATCGACAAAATTTTGACGGAGTTGTATTAGAAAAATCATTATTAGGTTAATTATGCAATTACCGATCAAAGCTAACATTGATATTGAAGAAGTCCGAACTAGTCGAACAGGGACTAAAACAGGGACTTATCTTTTTTCTTTCTTCTTTTTGCTGTCTATGTGTAACAAGATTTGATTTATTTAATAAGGAATTCGGAGACATTGCTGATATGTTCATGATTCAGACAACAATCTAGTCTCCAGGTCGCGTGTGTAATCTGCAACGAAGGCCGTGTATCTAGTAGGAGGATGAACGTCGTCGTTTAGCTTCTCATATTCCCATGTCCACTTGGCAATACAAACTTGACCATCTTTAGGAACAACGTTTAGTGTTATCTTATAGCTTTTGTATTGCTTCAACACATCTCCTTCAAGAGCTAAGAAAGACACCAATTTGTTCTCTTCATCTACCATTATCTTCTCTTTGATCTGCTCCATCTTTCCATCTATATCAAAATTCAAAGAAATCAGGCGATGGAAAATAAGAACAAGATAAATAGTTGCTAATCCTAATGAGTTTTAATACATACCTACGATGAAATTCCAGATCTGAATAGAAGATTTGGATGTGGGATCGTCACGATGAACAGAAACAGCTTCTGTTTTGTCCGTAAAATTTCCTTCTTTCCTATCAAAAGTCTTGAAGAATCTGTCGGCCGTCATGTTAACTTGGATCTCCAGTTCGAGAGTCTGGATGACACCAACCATGACGATTCTCTGGATTCTCGAATCTCACTTATCTTATCTGTGCCATAATAAACAAATATAAAGTAACAAATGAAAGAGGAACAAACAAAGAAAGATAGGTGGCTTCTTATGTCAGTTTCTTGGTAAACATGTCACGTTGTTTGACTTTCGATGCGTTGCCATTTGCGACGTGATTGGGAAGATGATTAGGCAGCTGTTGGCGTGATGCAGCGTATCTGAAATATTTGAGACCCATTCAAAATAAAAAAGTGTTTGATATTTACATCATATTAGTATGAAATTCATATAGTAACATTGTTACTGAATAGAACAAAACAGTCATAAAAGAAGGCCAATCACATTATACAAAATTTTACTTTATATGTATAAGTGCTCAATCTTAGGATATTTCCAACAAACCCTTAAAATTTTGAATTTAGAAAGTTTTTTCAAATCCAACAAATTCTCTATACCCCAAATTTGAAGTTTCACTATTCAGAAATATTTGATAGTTATATTTGGGTCATTCTATTTATATGTAACACTAATTAGAGTATTAGTTTTTTTAGATAAAATAAGTACATTAATACTTTCAATTTTTCTCAATGTTTTCTCTTAAATGACTTTTATCCTAGTGACAGGCGGTAAGTCCACATAAGACAGCTCATTTGCACAACTATGGATTGAGTCCCCGCCTATATTATATAGAAATTTGGCTATTGGGTCAGCCAGTTGTGGCCCAACATAATTTACCGTTGACAAAAAAAAAAAAAATGTTTTCTCTTATCTCTCTCATCCAAAATCTAATTTTGTTTCCGTATATCTTTTTTCGGGGCGGTTTGGCGGTCACACGGCTACCAAAAAAAGTAATCCTAACATGTCTCTTTTCTTCTTCGGTCTCCAGCAGCAACCACTTTCACTAACACGTCTTATAACCTATATTAGGTTATTTCCTTTTTTTCCACCGTTGAACCAGTTCCACCGTGTGTGAGGAAACTTGGTGTGCTGCTTGTGGAGCATTATCCCTTTTTCTCACCAGAGGATTTCACAGAGAGGTTATGCCGGTGTGACTATTTGTTTTTCCTCGCCGGATTTTTTTTTATCCAGTGTTTTGGATTTCAGATCTACCTCGTCGGAGTTACAGAGAAGTCTCGCCAGAGTCGTAGTACATCAGCCGCTGCAGATCAAAATAATTATCCTATGCTACGACCGCTAGATATATGTGTAGTGGTGCTTTGAGTCGGTGGTTTAGTCAGTCGATGTCGCTGCCACCGGTTTGTTCTTCGTCGGAGCTGACACTGGAGTCCCGAAAGATTTTGCTTGGGATGTGTGGTTAGGATTTGCATATTTCTTTTAATTATGTGTTTTTTTTCTAATTTTCATGTTAATTCGTTTGGACTAGTTTTGGCTTGTTAGGATGCGATTGGCTAAATTTCAGTTCTTTACCTCCCATGGTTGAGTATTATTTCCCTACCAAGCTTGATATGCATCTGTTTTCTATTGATTTCAGCACTCACTATTAAAAATTGTTTAACTCTTTGTCGGCATAGAGAAGGCTTTTGCGAAGTTGTGTTTTTTCAAGATTTTTGATGCAGCCTCAACGAGTATCTTGTCATCGTTTATAGATGGTGTTCTTGGACTTTGCCTTTTTGGAAAATATAGTGATTGGACTTCTTCCGGTTTCAGTAGCCATGTTTCATTATTTGTGAGGTGCACCTAGTCAATATAGAAAGTATGGTCGTCTATATAGTTGTGTTTGCTTTCGAAGACACTGCTCTTTCAATTTGGGATAGTAAGTGTCGAGTTTAGTCTTTTCTTCTCTTTCTAAATTTTTTCTGCCTGTTGTTCTGCTTTTATTTTTCAAATGTGGTAATATAAAAAGTTTAAGACCTTTTAAATTTTTAAAAATAATATTATAAAAATTAGCCCTGCGATTTTCGAGCGAACCGAAAATTCCGAACCAAACCAAGCTGTATTTTCAGTTTCCGGGAATGATTTCGGAATGATGGTTTAGGGGAATCGGTGCTGTTTGTAATATGCAATCAGTTATCGGTTAATTTTGTTTGGTTATCGGTTAACCGAGTTTGAACCGAAGTACATAGACCAATTTTCTTTACCTAATTCATTCAAATTTAACACACACAAAAAAAAACTTTGTGCGGCCGCGAAGAAGGCGATTCGGCGAATCCCAAGCAGTTTCTGAGCGATTCTCATGCGAGTCTCCGGCGTCGATAAGATGAGTCTTCAACATTTCGGCTTACTCCATGTCATTTCTTCACTCTTTCAATCGATTTAATCGGTTGTAATTGACTAGGGAAGCTATTAGGGTTTCAATTTTTTTTGAATCAATTGATGAATTAGATTATGATTGTTGTTTAATTCGTGTGTAATCAGAATAATTTTGGTGTTTATGTGATTGTAGGAAGATAATTTTTGGCTTCGGCAAACAAATCAAGAAAGCCCAGATCGACCCAAGCCAAAAATCAGGTAAGTTCTTCAATTCGACTTTGATCTTTTAGAGCGGTTAGGTAGGTAGGATGTGATGGTATATGGTTAGAGAACTTCGGATGTTGTGGCTTTGTGAATATAATTGACAAATTGTGATGGTATATGGTTAGAGAACTTCAGATTTTGATTATTTGTGAATGTAATTGACTAATTGTGATGGTATATGGTTAGAGAACTTCGGATTTTGTGAATTTATGAATGTAATTGACTAATTGTGATGGATTCAATTGTGAATGATTGTGATGGATTCAATTATGTTTCAAAATTGATGTGAATTGTGTGAATTTCTAATCACAATCAAGGTGGTATTCGTATACCACCTTTCGTATTAACTTAATATACAATTAGTAAATAAGTAAAAAAAAACAATAAAGAAACTGGTTTAATAATGGGTTCATTAGCATACAACATAGAGGAAGAGGTAAATAGAGAGCCTTCAGTCACAGGTAAAAGGCCAGCTACAGATCACTCCATTTTTGGAATGCCAGCCAAACCTAAGAAGAAGACTAGACATAGGGCAGAGGTTTGGCAACACTTCACACAGAAAGATGACAATAATGCAGTCTGTACCTGCAAGTATTGCGGTGCTGAGATTGGTTGTGACAGCAAGAAGACAGGAACAAGTAGTATGAGAAATCACATCCTAAGATGCAAGATGTATAAGGCATTTTTAGAATCTGGCACACAACAGGTGAAAATGTAGAGTTCGAGCAAGATACCAGTATGTTATTTGATTTTTCAGATGACGATGGGTATGAGAGGCTTGATACCTTGTATACAGAGATGGAAGATGAGTCTGCAAATGAAGAGTCAAGTAGTGAACTTGACATTTACTTGCTGGAAAAAACAGTTTCACGCGCCAAAAACAATTTGGGGTTAGACTTTGATATCTTAGGCTGGTGGAAGCACACTAGTATTAAATACCCTATCTTATCTGAGCTTGCAAGAGATGTTCTTGCAATTCATGTCTCCTCTGTTGCGTCAGAGTCAGCTTTCAGCACAAGTGTCGTGTATTAGACCCTTATAGAAGTTGTCTTACACCTTTCATGATTGAGGCTTTTATTTGTTTAAAACAATGGTTGAGGACTTCAATTCAAAGTGAAAAACAGGCAAACATGATCCAAATGATTGAAGAACTAGAGTTTCATGAATCCATAGGTTCATAAATTAATCTTCACTCTGCAAATTAGCTGGACTTATATGTTTTAATGACCCTAGTTTTAACCGTTCTATTCTTTTGTTGTTTTGCAGCTGATGGATTGATGAGACAAGATGCAACCTAAGATCCTGATTCTTTTGATGTTTGTAAAACTGGTAAAGTTGTTATGTTTCAAACAGATTCTAAAACACGTTAAATTTCAGATTTTAAAATAGGTTTTGTTATCTTTATATGCTAAGAAATAGGTTTTGGAATCGTAAATCGGTTATTTCGGTTCTCGGAAACCAAAATAACCGATAATTTCAGTTGTTTTGGAAAAACTAACTGAAAATAAACCGAAATTTTCGGTTATTTCTGTTTCTTAATTTTGTTTCGGAATTTCTCAGAAAATTGTGAAAAACTGAAAAAACCGCTACCTGAACCGTTCCGACCCGAATAAAATTTCGGTTCAAAATCGGAACACTTCTCAAACTCCTAAATAACAGAGAACCGAAATTTCCGGTCCGTTCCAACCCGAACCGAACCGAATCGCAGGTCTAATAAAAATTTTGTATAAGTATTTTTTAATATTATATTTATAAAATATTCGATGACAGATTTAGCAAATCCCTCACCTATAGAAAAAAACCAGTATAAAGTTCTTAAACTGACTTCTATTAAAAATATTAATACATTGGTTAAAGACTCAACAAATTTCTTGCTGCATATGCTCTTACAATTTTCTAACCTTGAAATATTATTGTTGGAGATGAGAACCTCAATTATTAAGGTAAAATAATCAACAATTAAACCAACAAATAATCTCGATATCTTCTTAGATCGTCTTCCTTTTTCTGATTTTCTCATTTCTGATTCTCACGATAAAGAAAAATTTCCGGTCTTATCATGATCCCGACCGCCGTCTTACCGGATATCTGTAAAGAACTGTTGATCCAAATTCTGGTTAGATTACCGGTGAAATCTCTGATAAGATTCAAGTGTGTCTCAAAGCTCTTCCTTTGACTTATCACCTCTCAATATTTGACCAACCGTTTATTTCAAACCTCACCACGAAGTCGTGTTTTCCTGTTTTATATGGATGACAAAACAAATGGCGATTTCGCGTTAGAAACATCATCGGATCATGATCACTGGGACACATCTCTTACTGTAATCGACAAAGATCTGACCATTCCGACAATAAGGGAAGGCGTATTTGTGAGCTCTGTTCGTGGCTTGGCGTGTTTCAGAAATAGGAGTAGAGTGCGAATTCATAACCTCACAACAAGGCAAGTTGTGGAATTGCCCGTTATGAACGAGAGTAAAAAAATAACCAGTGTGTGCTATTTTGGACACGATCCTGGTAATGATGAATACAAAGTGTTAAGTACGTTTTGGAAGCTGAGAAAGGGAGAAGACAGTATAGTGAGATTCGAGCATCAGGTGTTGATACTTGGAGTTGGGGCTTCATGGAATGATGATCACCATTAATGGTGTTTTGTATTATAGAGCTTTAGTTGATGCGTATAGATCTGTGGTTATGAGTTTTAACTTCAGTTCTGAAGAGTCTAGTTTGATTGAAGTACCCATTAATGTTGGCACTAACTGGGATGATGTGCGTTTCAGAAATTTCATGAACTACAAAAGAAAAGTATATATCTTTTGAATGCGTGAAGTACTCTTTTGGTACTACATTTGGTGTTTGGCTTCTTGAAGATGACATCAAGAGCCAATGGTGCGACATGAAGACTATTATTTTGTCTGATTTTCAGATGAACTTGATCCCTAGAGATAGGTTGATGATATGTGCCAGTCATAGTGGTAAACTTTGGTTGGCCAAGAGACATTACGGGCAGGCTCAAACCCGACACTATTTCATTTATGAATAGGAATGAGATCACTCATAGGATTGAAGCAAGGTCATTACCTTTTGGTTCTTTTGGGATGATATTGAGAATATCATGTATTTGGAAACATAAAAAGTTCCTCTATCTTTGTTTTTCATTTTGGGGTTAATAAAGAGACTTGGTCTCCTCGGTTTCAGTTATGTTAATAAGCTGAATTGGTCGTCCGACTTATAAGGATCCACTTAGGCTTTCTCCTATATTTTTCCTGAATCACTTTGTCTTAATTTGGCTACGAAATGGCAAGTAGTTATAGTTCAATATTCAAGTTATAGTTCAATATCAAGTTTTTGGTTTTTAAATTTTCTTTAAAAGTAAAAGAAAAACAATATCTAGAAATCTATCGTTAATTTCTTCAAAATCTAAAAACCAATTTTAGAAGTCTTTTAAAAACCAAATTCAGTAACAAAATCAAAAACTAAAATCTAAATAAAAAAAAAACAGAAACTAAAAAACAAAAACCAAAAACTACACCTCTACTCATAGCCTTTGTAATATGTTGCATATATTTGTCTGTTTTGAACTATGTCGTATCACCAGAAAATAATAGTAACATTTTTATAGCTTGACCAAATTTGATATGATTTTTTAAAGTTATTTTATTATTATCTTTATCAACTTAATATTATTATTTTGTTTTAATTTAAATATATAAATATTTGTTTTAAATTAAAACTTTAAAGATATAACAATATCCTATATAATATTAAAATTGTAGTATTAAGTACAATACAGTGTTATAATAGTCTGTTTTGGCCTATAAAATATTATAACAAATTTGTTATTAGGAAAATATTATGATAAATTAATATAATAATCATGTAATATTTGTATTCTTAAAATATATATATATATATAATTATCTCTTGACAAAAGTATATAACCGATTATCACAAACATATTATAACTTTGTTTTAAATCACTATATATAATAAAAGTGTAGCGATAACTTAAACATTATGTTATATTGGTCTATTTTGGATTAGATCGTATTATTAGTAGGAAATAATACTCACATAATATTTGTATGTATTATTATTTCTTATAAAAATAAAAATAAACAACTATCTCTTGATAACATTCTATAACTGATTATATTATCTACATAATATTATAACCTTTTAAACATTGTTATTTGCAGGTGGTCTTTAGTCTATTTGCACATAGTAGGTCCACTAAAGGCAGATGGAATTACACTTCTTGGAATTAAGTCTCACTATCTACATCATGTAAAAACTTGGTTATTGAGTCGGCCAATTGTAGTCCAGTACAGATAACAACAACAAAAAACTATCATTTAACACTTCTATCTAAAGGTTAAACAATAATAAATACTATCGATAAAAGAAAGGGAAAATGTCTATATAACACAAAACTTACCAAAAAAGTTAAATTGAATATTGAATTTTGTTGATGATTTATTAAACAACTAAGTTTTTTGTTGACTTCTAATTAGACCTCCAAGATATAATTGACTAAGCCAATTAAACCAAACGTTATTTTCATTAACAGTAAAACCTAACCCCGTTTATGCCCGTTAACTCATTTAGTAAAGTGAAACACATCGTTTCACTTATGCTTTGTGACACAAATTCTCTTTGGCGAACCCTAAATCGATTGAGAGAGGAACAAAAAAACCCCAAATTTGATTGTGGAAAATACATACCCTTGATTTTATCGTGTCTTTCTAATGAGTTTAAACTTGTCGGCACAATATATTAATCAACATGGTGATAGATTTGGATTTCCTTCAAAGTGTGGTTGCGGATTAGATGTGAAAATTCTCACATCAAACCAAGGTCGACCATTTTTTGGATGTGCAAGTTTAAAAAGGTAATATTTGAATTGTCATTTCATATTTATGCTCAATTTGTTTGAATAATGTGTAGTTAAATTGGTTTTGTTATAATCATTAATTCAATTGGGTTGAGGATGCTATGCTTGCAAAAGTTGAAGCAACATTGTCGGGACTGCAATTGATTGAAATAGAAATTCATAATATGAAATCCGAGCTTGAGGAGGTGAAGTTGGTGATAAAAGATTTACAGGAAGAGGTGGACAATAGCAAAATAAACATCAAAACTCTGAACATGAAGATGAAATGGGGTTTGCTTTCAGTTCTTTGCATCTTAATTGTTGTCATTGTCTATGTAAGCTTTTAAGTTGAAAACAACATTGGTCATCCCCTTCTCCTCTTTGGTGCAGTCTCTTGCCTTTCATTTTTATAGGATGTCTTGTTATGCCCTTCTTGCTTGCATTTTGAACAGGTCACAACCTATCCACGGCGGGTCAGCCTTGAACTACTCCAAGATGACGCAGCTTGATTTCTTCCTCTCCTTCTTGCATAACTGGAAGGCCTACCTAGGTTGACTATCCTATTTGGTGGTGGCAAGACTCCTAAATTATTCATTAAAGGCCACACAATCATTCATTGTACAGGTGCAATCCCGTAATTATATGTGTCGCACAAAGTACATCCCAAGTAGAAGCCACGGACGAAGTTTTCAATCATAAGTTTCGTCTTTATAATCACAACAGTTCCATGAACACATGGAATTACTGTTAGCATCCACTTCCTACACCCACAAGTGTAGTCATTCATGTCAACCATGTAGTTAGTTCCACCATTATCAATCTCATACAGTTTGTTTCTTGCCAACAAAATTGAGCACGAACGTGACCCTTGGATCATTCTATTTATCTTAGCATGTGCTCTCTTAGTAATTTGTGTCATGAGTCTTGCAGCTAATTTAAATCTTTTTTCAGTCCTAACCATACATTGTCTCCTTATGTTGTCTAACATTGTCTTCCTAGCTTGTTTAATGGTTTTGCTAAAAGACTCACTAAGATTGTTCAAAATATCATTAGAGAAGGTTCCTAGCCTTAAAAAGCCCTAGACCATGTCTCATGATGCTGCGTTTGTAGACTAACATAAGCTTCCATATTTCATATTATGTATTTATGTTTCAATCATTTGGAGTCTCGATAATGTTGCTTCAAATTCTTCAAGCATAACATCCTTAAGCCATTTGAATAAATGATTCTAACAAAACTAATTCAACTACAAATTATTCAAACAAATAGAACACAAATATGAAATGACAATTTGATTTTCACATTTTTTCTACTTGCATATCCATAAAATGGCCGACAATTCGATTGAAATGTTTCTTTGTGATTCTAAGGTTTAAAGTTCTTGTAGAGAGGCTCTGTTTCTTATCATATGTCTTGAGTAACCAATATTGAAGTACTACTTGCTCACTGAATTTTTATTATCACCTATCTCAGCTATGAAAGCTACTCTGCAGAAAAAAATCCATTCTTTTTACCCAAATCTTGTTTATGTTTTTACCATTGAAGGTAAAATTTTGTTGCCTCAAAATTTTTTGAACCCTATATTGAAGCTTATAGCATTGATATCTCGTATTCCCTTCTTTTCCACAATACCAACACTCAACTTGATGACCCCAATTCGATCCATGATTCTGAGTCTTCTTAGTTTTCCACTTTTCCACCCTAGACCAACTTGTTGTTAGTTGATGTTGATGTTGTTTTTCTCTTTTTTGTTGTAATGGTTTGAATTCCTTCCCTTTATAACCCAAATTAGAACTTGTATTTCTTGTCCTTCCTACAGTCAACATATAGTCTAAATCCTTTGTTTTCTTTGGACAACATCTTGATATGCTTCATTTGTTCAAACAGCTTGTTTTCTAGTTCAGCATTCTTGGCATTGACATCGACCAGTTCTTTCTCAGCTTGTTGTACCTTATTTAACAACGATCTATTTTTCTGTTTTCAAACTCTTGTTATCTTCTCGAGTTTCAACTAGGGACGTTATCACTATGGCCAACTGATCTTCTGGATTCATATCAAATTCATCATCAGATTCTGATTCAGCATCATCTTATTTTTGCTGATTAACAGAGTCTTGTTCCTGATCAGCAATCTCTTCATGATTCAAATTGTTGTCAGCATTCATTTTGACAATTCCAAAATGAGATACATAGCGATTGAGAATGCTAACATCAACATCACTATCACTCTCACTATCATTTAATGATTCAATAGCCGATTTCCCACTAAATTTAGAAAGACAATCATTCTTATTGTGGTCATAGCCCTTACATTCATAGCATTGAGTAACCATCTTCTTCTTTGCTGACAGACATTCAGCTTTGAAGTGTCTACATCCTTGACATTCAAGGCACTGGTTGTCAGCCTTGTAGTTGTCTTTGTCAAAATTTTGCTTTACCGACGGTTGGAACTCCTTTTGTTCTCGTCTTTCAGCTTTCCGAAAGAACTTCTTAACAATCAAACCAATTTTTCCTTTGTTCCATTCGAGCTTTTGATTGATATGTAGCTCATATGCTTGCAGTATACTAACAACCTGATCAAACTCCGTTATGTCAGAGTCCTGAGTTACTTCTAAGGCAGATTGATGACCATGGAACTTGGTTGGAAGGCATCTTAGGAATTTTTTGACCAGCTTCTTGTACATGTAAGTTTTTCCAAAAATCAACGCTTAATGAGCTAAGGAAAACAACTTGATGATGAACTCTTCAACACATTCACCTTCTCCCATAGTCAGATTCTCGAATTTTGAAGCCAAAATATCAATTTGAGTTTTTTCACATTATTGGTACCCTCAAAGCCTACTTGGAGAATATCCTATGCATCTTTTGCATGTTTGCATCCTTGAACTCTTTTGAACATGTTAATGTGTAGAGAATCAAGAATTGTTGACAAAGCTCTAGAGTTCCATTTAGCATTCGCTTTTTCCACAACAGTCCACTATTTTTTGAGTCTAGGGACCACTTGTGGCTGCTACCTTTGGATGTTCCCAACCTTCTTCAACTGCCAACCAAGCATCAACATCAATACCTTGAATCTGTTGTGTTATCTAAACTTTCCAATATCCATAGTTGTCATGATCAAGCTTCAGGGGTTGGCAACAACAACCAGTTGGTGCAAATTGTCCATCTATTCCTTAGGATCTAAAACATGTTAAACAATAACGTTATGCGGCGAACTACTCTTATACCAATTGAAAACGACAATTCACAAAGCACCAACAACAGAGCTTTGAAATACGCTTTATTAAGCAATAATCTTTTTCTTACAAAAGAACTATTATCGTTGGGATTACTCTACTCGAGAAACCAAAATAAATCTATCTCAAACTCTAATTGATAACATAAACCACAAGACTCAATTGACTAATCTCTCTAAAACTTACGGCATAAGTTCTTAGAAACATAGATTTACAATTGACTCCTTTATATATGCACAAAATACCAACAACTCTTCTTTAAGATCCTCTCACATTCTCTTATCAAAAGGAATTTTCCTTTTCCTTCTTGATAAAATTTGTTAAGATTCCTCTTTATCTCAAATTTTAAGCTCTTACAATCTGACAAGCTTTTCTCAGCAGGCTTTATGTGTAAGTCACGTGACTTAAACATATACATGAGTTGCGTTCACGTAGTCTCTCGTGACTTTCACTCTCACATTCTTTTTTTCCAATCGAGACAGCAACATTTTCAGTTTGATCTTAGGATCTTCCGTAGTAATTCCACGAAGACTGTCAAATTTGTTTTGTGGCGAATGGACTTGGCTTCTTCTAGCTCACTCATATAATTATCTAACTCTTCATTTTCAGGTTTTGCATTAGCAATATGTCGTTATGAATATAACAACTACTAGGTGTGAAATCATGAGTGAAATCCATTTAAAGTATAAGTGTTTGCGTTTGTTAACAAGATTTTTCAAAAACTTTTTAATGGGTGTACTTTTTCGAAATATATTATTGTATTAAAATTTATAATAATGGATGATCTACCTAATGATTTAAGTATCAGGGTTTAAAAGTTTTCACTACACTAGTAGATTAAAAAAGAATTTCAGGGTGTGGATTTTAGGATAAAGGTTTATAAATTGATTACACCACTGTGCCACCTCCCCGACAAGATCTCTTTATGTTAAAACATGTTTCAAATTACAACATTTTGTTCTGTAACAAATAAAAAAAACATATTCGTAATTAACAATTATATATTTATGCACATAAATCACAAATTGTTAACTTGTTGATACTATTTTTCTGTCGAAACATTTAATAACTGCCATTCTTATTGTATTATGTGATTGAGCAAATTTTGAGTACGGAAAAAGAAGTTTGCTATTATTAGAAACTCAACAAAATGATCTAGCAACGCTCTGCAAAATTGTTGTGGCAAACTATAATATTACATAATTATATACGAAAATTATGATATATTGATGAAGACTTTAAAAGGTATGAACAAATGAAAAATCTAGTCCTTGAATTATTAAATTAACACGACCATGGAGACATCCAAGGGAAAGATTACATGCCTACATTGTAGAACAGCCTATGGAGAATCCGGCCAAATTTTTGTTTCGATTTTAATTTCTTTTCGTCTTTGTTATTATTATTTTATTTTTACCCATATTTTAACATTAAAGAGATCATTTTTACTAAAAAAAAACTCAGCTTTTAACGCTAACTCGCAACTCCAACTCTTAGACCATCATTATCAAGGGTTTCTTAAAGATTTCTTAACTTATTTTATTATTAAAAATATAAGAAACTCTTAAAAAATCCTATGAAAGTTTCTTATTTAAGAAACTCTTTAATGGATTTCTTACCTTATTTTATTATTTTATTATTAAAATATATTTTTAACTCACTTTTTCTCATATATAATCATTTAATAATATTTAAAAAAATCTAATAAGAACTTTCCAATAATGTTGCTCTTAGCGTTCAACTCTCAATTCTCAGATGCCCTTTCAACTGGCTCCAGCTTCAACTTTTTGACAGCCTTGCAATCATTGCTTTAATGTTTTTACTTGACAATCAATAATCGGAGTAATAATAAGATTAATTGGCAAATACGTTGACATTGGCCCATTTCCGGCCCATAGTTATAGCCCACACATGACCGAGTTACGTTCCGGGAACCGGTGTTTAAACCAGTAAAACCGGGCCGGGTAACTGCAGTAAGAATATTGATGAAGAGAATATGCCTTAGAGTAGAGAGAGTTAAGGAAGAAGATTCTTGTGTCATTCGCATCTCTCTAACTCTGATCCTCTCTGCTTCTTCACTATTTATAACATTTCTTCTCGAGTTTTTAATGCCATATCTTCCTCCAGGTTCGATCTCTCTCCCTCTCCCTCTCATCTCTATCTGCTTCAGGGGGATTATGATCTATACTCGAACCATGTGTACAGTTTTGCATGTTTATGAGTGTATACTACTATTTGGTTTTCCGTTGAACTCGTTCAAAACGTATCACTGATTTGGAGTTAAATTTCCTCCGGTTGGTTAGTCTGTATTCATGTATCAATCGTTGATTATTTGTTCAGTATTTTTCTTTTAAAAAACCAGAACATATATTTCTTACCCTTGGTCTTTATTCACAAAAAAAATCATACGAAATGGGAAAAACCAAGAAGATAGTTCTGTTCATTGTGAATTGAGCATTAATATGAGGTGTAGCCGATTACTCTCTGACCAATAATTATGTCTTAATGTATTAACATTTTTGTTTTTCCCTCAGATCAGAACAAAACAAGCTGGCTAACAGGTATTTTGTTCAGGTGAACTTGGAGAATAGAGAGATTTTGGTCTGTGTGGTTTAGGAAGACTCCATGAGCCTGCAAAATGTATCAAAGTCAAGTAATGCCCTTGAGGGTGTCCATGGAGTTCATGTCGTATCTCGTTCTCCCTTCTCCTATGAGAAGACAACTCAACTCGGTGACTTTCAGACCGACATCAACTCATCAGCAAGGAATTCTAATCAGAGACTGTTCATCGAGTAACGTTACTTAAATATTTGGTAGTGTTATATGTATAATTCTCAGCTTCAACACGGTTCAGTTCCTGACTCTTTTTCTCTGTTACAGACGTTTTTGGCAACAAAGACCTTTTTGCCTAAGGCCAGTCTGTTGCAGCATCCGTGGTATGAATCCTTCCGTCTTGCCTTTGCTCTTTATCTTTCCAGTATCAAGATGGTTAGTCGGTCTAATATTATGCACTTGATAATCATATGAAAGGTGATCAGAGCATCTTCGAAACAGCTGCTAATGTTGCTACTTCACTTCCTTTCATTGCCTTAGGAATGCAGACACCGAGGTAAATGTCCTCTCTTTGCAAATATCTTCTCGTTTCAAGTAGAGTTTCTTAGACAAGACAAAGAGATTAAAAAATGCAATTTAGGAAGAATCTGAACACAAAGGTGTACGCAAACTCCCTAATAGGAGTTGGAATAGCATCGAGTCTATACCATGCATCTAGGGGAAAGTTAAGGAAGTACTTGAGATGGCTAGATTACACAATGATAGCTACAACAACAATAGTAAGTTCCACTCTTTTATTAACCCATCACCATTTTTTTCTTCAGCCTATTTAAGTGTTTCAATTACGTTGTGGTTTTGACAGTGTCTCTCAAGGGCTCTAAGGAATGAGAATCCAAAGTTATTGATGGCTGTATCAGCTGTAGCTCTACCTTTTCAGCCTCTCATGGTCTCAGCCGTTCACACCGGAATGATGGAGGTACTGAAGCTAAATCACTCCTTGTACATAAATAAATCACGAGTCAAGATACATATAACTCAATAAGACATTTGACTCAGGTTGCATTCGCTAAACGAAGCTTAAAGGATCCAGATCTCAAAACAGCTCATAACGTCCACAAGTTGTCTTCGTTGCTAGGAGGGGCTCTGTTCATAGCTGATGATTTCTTCCCCGAAACACCTTTCCTTCACGCTGGTTGGCATCTCGCAGCAGCCATTGGGGTTGGAACATGCAATAAGCTTCTTGAGTAGATTAAGATTTCCAATATTGTTATGGAACTTGTCCATAATAGGAACAGTGAAACCAAAATAAGTTTCTCTGTTTCTCCAAATCAGCCGACATAACTAAGAAGCATTTTAGACTTACAGTCAGTAATGTCTATGTAAGAAGTAGTAGATCATCTTCGCTTGTTAAGAAAGTAAAATTCTTAAGACATTCTCAATCATAAGAGATTATTGAGTTATACGAACTTCTTGTCAACATAGTGAGAACTGTTATACAATTGATCCTAAGATTGCAGACAACAAAAGGGAGAGCAACCATCAATTATATCTCTCCAACACATCGATCGTGAAGATTGCCATGATATCTTCATCTCTATACAAAAGGAACCTGCAAAAGAGACAAAATACACACTAAAATGAGTCTTTGGAAAGAACTAGAAGACGAAAAACATACTCTCATAGGAATCACATCGAACAGGTTAAGAACATACTCCTTCTCTCCAAGAACTTGAGTTCCGCCGAATTCGGGCAAAAAGAAGTGTCTCCTTCCTTAACCGAAACCGGTATCAGATTCCCAGCTCTGTCCCTAGAGCCCGGGCCGACTGTTACGACCTTCCCAGAATTCAACTGCGTTTGATCACATCCAACAATTTACGGATGGTTCAATCGATGAAACGGGTAAAGAGATGTGAGTTTTCGAGAAATCTGTCACCTGAGAAGATGTCTCCGGTAGGAGAATACCGGATACAGTATTCGACGGTGCAGTAGTCTTCTCCACCAAAAACACGTTGAGCGTCGGGATCAAACGCTTCGACATGTCTCCCAGAGTCAACAACGACGACGACGATCGAATTATGAAACGTTACTCTGCTCGAGTTCCGCTAGATTTTTGCTGATAAAAGGACGTTCTAGGGGTCTAAGGTTTAGGCAAGAGGATATTCAGGGCCTTAAGTTTTTACGTTTATATGACTTTACGAGGCCCAAGCCTAATAGAGACCTCTAAAATCATAATGATCAACTAAACGGGATGCTATATTTGTATATCAAACGTTATAAGTATACGAACAATCGGTATAGACACTAAGAGCATCTCCATCTAAGCATGGCGTTCGGATACCCTTTCAGATTCAGATTCGGGTTTTTCGGATTTTGAATTATCGATTTTATTGATTTAGAATCCATTCAAATATTTTTATTTTTCGGGTCGGATTCGGTTTGGGTATATATATAAAAATCTATATACAAACTTAAAATAAGTAAATTTAACAAAGATATTTGGGGTACCTATTCGGCTCTTAATTCGGTTCCGGTTAGGGTTCAGGTTCGGTTTTTCAAGTACATATATATAAGACCCATTAGGGTATTTTTGGGTTTGGTTCGGGTTCAGTTCCTCTTTTTCGAGTCGGTTTTGGTTCGAGATTCGAGTATCGATTTTTATGCCCAGGCCTATCTCCATCTATAGATTCTTATTTTGAGGTTCTTAACTACTAAAATATCATTATTTTTGTAAGAATCTATCTTTTGCTTAAATTTTATTTTTTTAAATGAATGATTCAATGAAATAACATGTGTATGAGATAGTTTCTTATCTAAGAATTGTTCTTTAGAGAACGTGCTACTTTCTCTCTCGCTTACTTTTCTAATTTTTTTCTTTTTTTAATATTAAGAAATTTAGTTAACATCTTCCATTAGAGATGGTCTAAGACCTAAACTGTTCCAATTAAAAAAATTAAATAAATTGTAAGGATAAAAATATTTTAGATAATTTTGATGGTAATTAATTAGTTTAAGTGGTGATTAGAGAATAGATTAAAGTAAAATTTACATTTAAAATAAAATTTAGAGTCAGATAAAAATGTTGGTTGGAAATACTTTTATAACAATCCAAACCGAGTAATATGGCCCAATTAACTAGATAGATCAAATAGACCCACATAGACTGACATAAAAGTTTGCCCTGATAGAAAAAAGTGCGGTGTTCGTTATTCTTGTCTCTAACCAATTCCAACGTGAGGTTTTTTGGCTAAGCCGGATGGAAAAACATTTCGGCTAAATGAAAACTCGTTGGACCTACAGTGGTAGACAGATGGGACAAATATAATCAATCATGATTAACAGATTTGGGAAAAAAAAAGAGTTCATTTGAACCTTAACTACCATAAAATAGATTGTTGCCATGGAATCACCGGCAAGTGTCCTCTTCAAGCAAATCGGCAAGGTTTAAGAGTTACGGGTAAAGAGAGTTAGATAAAGTAGTTATCAGCGACAAGTCATTGGATAAATGATAACTTTATCAAAAAAGAAAAAAGAAGATTCCGGACTTGTCCCGCAGTGGATCTAGATCTCTTTACTACCACCAAACAAACCAGATCCAAGAAAAAGAGGAAAAATAAGAAAACTGTGGACCGACAATTATCATTCCTTCGTGGGCTGAAAGGGGCCGAGCCGTGTGGCCAAGGTAGATGTCTCTATTTGTAATGGGTCAACTTCTCTTCTGGGCCTATTTGTTGAATGCTGTTTCATTAGAGTGGCCACGATTCATCACTATTCTTTTGACCAAGTCTTCTATCTTCTTTGCCTGAAAGAGAAGTGTTACTTTTGGGTCAAGGGTGAGCAAAAGGAGGTTTTTTGTCAGGAAAAGGCTGAGGTGATGAGAGGTAGTTTTGGTCTTTATAATCAAGAGAAGAGAGCATGAGAAAGGTGTGAGACAATCACCTTGAGAAGAAGAGAGACCTAAGAGAGTGGTAGTTTGGATCTTGTGTGATCTTTCTTGTTCTTGTAACTCAACACTTGTAATTGTTCTTGCGGTTATAGTGAAGCCAAATCTGTGAGGTTACACTCACCGAGATGTACCAAGGAATCCTTTTCCTTGGGAACTCGTAAACCACTTTTATTTTCTTTGTTTTACTTTCACAAACACCTACTCAAAACACTCACAAAACATATTAGTCACATAAAAGACATTGAAGCAAGCAACTTTGACAACAAAAACAAACGAAGATTGAAAACAAAGTTCAACACCAATGAGTTAGAACTCCTCCAACACCATAATCAAAGGGATAAAAAGAAGTTTTTATATTCTTGCAAGTGAGAATCTGATGACGATTGCGTTTTTACTCTAACCACAATCATTTACTTCATTTCTCATTTATATGTGATACAATTACAACCAACAAAACCATCATGAATTTTTTTCGTTTGAATATATAACTAACCAAAAATTAAGAAATAAACATTTCTAAAATTTTAAAATAGAAAATAATATAAGCATACATAAACATAGACAATCTACGGAATTTAACAAAAAAAAAAAGATAATCAACGGACAGTTGATGTTAAATAACCGGGAAAAGTCAATAATTTGAAAGCCACAATGCATGAATGCAAAGCATTTTAGACCACAATGGTTTGAGCTTAAAGTCTTCAATGTGACATTTACTTTACATGTTTATTAAATATTTATTACTTTAAAAACACATAGGATTTTTTTTGACAACCTAAAAAAACACAGGTTATATATTTATTTTCTTTGTATAAGAAATGTTTCTATAAGACTAATTTCATATTTAAATTCTAATATGTTTCTGTAAGACTAATTTCATATTTAAGTCTAATATGTTTAATTTTTGAATTGTTTTTCACAACGAGTCAAAATGAATTCTAAAATCAGCAGTGTGGTTCATATGTAGACTCTAATAGGACTCAGATTCCAAGTCGATTTCGTAGAACTGTTTTGAATTCCCAATTCAACTAATCTACTTTCAAATTGAGTTCAAGTCTATCACTCTTGCAGACAGAACATGACGAGCTTAATTTGCTTTGGTCTAAAGTCAACATATGAAGATTTTCCAACAAGAGCCTGATCTTCGGTAACATGAGTATGAGGCATGCACACGGGAGTATGAGGAGTGCCATCAGCAGTGAGAGGAGTAGCAGAGGCATCCAACAGAAAAACTACTGAAATTTCGAGATTTGGTGAGCATATTTTTCGACTTTAGCAAACATGTTTTCACCACCACCTTTAGGAATTTGTAACTTCTTTATTTGAATATTTTGTAGTTTAATTTAAGATCTTATTAACATTATCTCTCAATTATTTTTGTCTATATTAAATTTTGTTACTAAATCTATTAAATTTTAAAATAAATTTACAAAATTATAATAAACAAAAAGAAGAAAATTCATATGTACAGTCACTACAAAAAAATCATATTTCTTATGTATTTATTTTGTTTGTTTACATCACTTTTCAATTGATGCAATTACAATTTACATTTATTGTAAAAGTGATACCTCAAATATTAAGTATACAACTATTTTCATCATATACTATAATTGATGTTAATTTGTGTTTGATGTTAAAAACAATGTTAAAATTTGGAGTCAATTATTAGAAGTGATGGTAATAGTTGTATCAATTACAATAAATGATGTTAGTATTTGTATTATTTATGGTAATTGATGTTAAATTTATATTAAAATGAATTTAAAAATTTAGATCACTAATTCTAAATAGTTATTATAAATGATGTTAATATTTTTATCATTTATGATAACTTTGTATCACTTAATATTTTCATAATTTATTATAATTAATATTAAATAGTTAAAATTAAATATATATTTCTTGTTAATAAAATTAAAATTAAATATTTTGATTAATGGGTTGGCTGATTGTACCCAAATGTTAACAAAAAAAATAAAATAAAATATTTTAAAAGTGCATTGTTTATTCTTTCATTATCATGTTTTTAAAGATTAAAAATGCAGCGCATTTGCATAACCCAGGATCGAGTCTCCATGCTTATATTGTGTAGGAATTTGACTATTGGGCCGTCTAGTTGTACCCCAATATAATATGTCGTTGACAAAAAAAAATACTCAGTTTTCTTTTTTATTTAAACTAAATTATATGTAATATATAAAATTAGTAGTCGAATAGCTATCAATAATATATTATACTAAATATCAAAATGAATGATACACTAAAACATCAACGACATCACCACAAAATTCAAATAATACAAAAATAATATATTACACGAATTATGTGGAGATCTGAAAATGACTCTAAAAATATTACACTAAAAATACATGATCTTTAAGTGACTTTTAATTCTTGTGACAAAAGTGTTTACAAGTCATTTATCCGACGAACTATGATTCCGAATCTAGCTCTAAAAACAGATCTGAAAATTAGACACTGAAAGCTTTACAACAATATATAAATTGTTTTCTGGTTTCTTCTACTCTCTGGAGAAACTGTTTTTAAATCTTAGTATCTGCGAATCTAATCTACACGGTAACCCTTAGAACAATTATTATTTTTAAACGGTAACTCTAAATTATAAAAAAAATTCATGTACAAGTAAAATTAGTATCAGTTATTTTTTTAATTGACACAAATTTATATTGATTAACACCACTTAATTTAATTGACATTAACTAATTTATTTGTAACAGTTTTTAAATTGAAATTAAGTTAACATCATTTTTTAATTGATGTTACAAATGTTGATTATATACATCATTTGTTCATTGATGTCAAAATTACGTCGACATTAAATTATATTAATTTTATTTAACTGATGAAAAATATGTAATAATAATATCATTTCTTCTAAATAATGTTAAATGACATATAATATGTCATTCTTAAATTAATGACTTTATATAAAGTAATTTGTTTAAATAATATAATATAAATGATGCTATACGTATATTTTTTGTAGTGAATGATTTCAGCGGAAGTTTCAAACAAATTCTAATGGATTTGGACTAGGATTTTAAACGGATTGCAATCGTAATTTCTCACAGATTGCAACGAGTTTTCTTGAAATATTTTAACGTATTTTGTTGTCGAAAGTTTTCTGATGACTACTCCCTATCAAAATTATTTAAATTGTAATCCGAGATTAGAAACCATCAAAAAATTACCAACTAAATTAACCGGGAAATATTTTATGAATAAAGAATTGTGACTATGTTATATGGTGGAATTCATTAAAAAATACCATTTCCAACTATTTTCTAGTGGATTTTGCTGTTACTTTTGTAAATGAATTAGAAAAGTACTAATTCGAGAATATTGGATTAAATCAACAAGATTATAAACAATGCTAAATAGTTAAGTGGTCAATACTCCAACTATTCTTATTCAATCTTGATTTCAAATACTTCCATAACCTTGTGATATATTGTTTTTAATTTAATTGTTGATGAAAAAAGACAATGATGTTATAAAGCTTGTAGAAAATCTTAGTCCACGTAATATATTTACATTTGAAATTCTTAAAACCAACAAGCTTACACGATAATTTGTAGTGGATGTATCAACCTAACTATTAAAAAGTAAATTACTTTAAAAATATATAAATGAAAGAGAGAAATGTGACACTTGGAGGTCCCTAAAGTGGGCAAAGATGATGATAAAGCAACACGCGATCAAAAGCAGAAGGTGTCTTTAAGAGGTCCCTAAAGTATGATAAGTATGGGTGTTTAGATTTCATGACAATGATGAAGAAATAGATGGGCATTATAGCATAAAGATTCACCTTATATTATCCAATGAGTCTATAGAAATGAAAGAGGATCTTGACACTAACATCGTATGGAATCTCACCGTAGATCTAAAGAGAACATTATAAGCCTTGCATCGTGCACCGACCTTTTTATTATCTGCGAGTAAAAAATTTGGAGAAGGTTCATGAAACCTAATAAGAAAATGGCCAAGTTTCAACCAGTGATGGGTTTGAACTTATGTCTTGATATCCCACGCAAAAAAATGTTTTTTCATTTTCGTTCTTAGTTTTCTTCCATACCTCCTTTCTTGGGCTAATGCGTACTTGGGCCATAACTGTTTCTGTTTTTTTCTGGGCCCGTGATTTGCTTTAACCTTTTATGTCTTCTTCAGTCTTCTTTTGTGTCTGCATTTTTTGCAGAGTCAAATCTGGGCAAACCTGAGCAAGACAACAATGTTCAAGAATACAAAAGAGGACTAATGATGATGAAGATCATGACATCAACTAAAGAAGATATCTTTACTATGTTGTTGTCGATATATATATATTCTTCTAGGCTTTTGTTGTGGAGGTGGCTTGAACAATACTTTGTGTAGATTGAACTCTCTGTAAATCGCCTAAGGAAAGAAAGACAGTAAGTTTCTTTTGCTCACTGTGACGTACTGTGATCGATTCTTTGATCACAGGAACTCGTAATTCTTCTCTTGCAAACACAACACAACAAACACATAAAACTTGCGGTATAAGTATCTTCAAGAAAGTTACAAAAGTGGTATCAGAGCTCCTCAGGTTGTCGGTATAGAGCCAACTCTGGGAAGGTTTGAAGTCAAGGAGTTTAACGGTGGTGGAGATTTCTCTCTATGGAAGTTCAAGGTACTGGCTGAACTCGAGATTCTTGGTTTCGATTCTCCTTTGTTGTCGATCTACCTGGCTTAAGAAGATGGTTATGATCCTAAGGAAGAGAAGGTTTAGAAGGTTACAAAGGATGGTAAAGAAGTGAAAGGTACTGAAGCTGGATCTTCAAGAAAGACTCCAAAACAACTTTTCACGGAAGCTAAAGCAGCTCCGAAGTTCAAGGATAAAGATAAAAGAGCCAAAAATCTTATCGGGACCAGCCTATCAGACAATGTTCTAAGGAAGGTCAAGAAGGAAAGGACAGCCTACGATATGTGGATTGCTTTGGAAGTTGAATATGAGTTTGAAAATTTGGTTCATACTCTGAAGTACAATGTGGGAAAGGAAACCATAACTCATAAGGATATTATAAGCTCTGCATATTCAATTGAGATGGAGCTGATAGAGAAAGGAGCCTATAAACTCCACTCTGATTCATAATGGTTGGTAATGCAGTCTCGTGGGAGAAAAGAGAAGAGGGGGCAGTCTAAGGAAAGTAGAAGTGGGAGTAAGAATAGATCAAAATCAAAGCCAAAAGGAAGATTATGTTGGGTGTGTGGTGCTGAAGGACACTTCAAAAGAGACTGTCCAAAGAGAAAGTCAAACGTGAAGGGAGACACAGCTGAGGCTAGTGTGTGTAGAGCTGAATACACAGAACCAGAAATGTTAGTGGCCACAAATTCGTCATGTGAAGATGAGTGGATATTAGACTCGAGATGTTCATATCATATGACATATAACAGAGACCTAATGTTCGATCTAGAAGAAATTGATGGTGGAAAAATATTGATGGGCAATGACAGTTTCTGCGAGGTCAAAGGAATTGGAAAAGTGAGTTTTGTGAATGATGATGGATCAACATTCATTTTGACTCAAGTAAGATACACACCCACCTCAAGGAGAAATCTTATATCTTTGGGGCAGCTAATGACTTTAAATTGCTGGTATCAATCACATGATTACAGACTGAAGGTGATGAAGAAGGAGAAGGTTGTCATGACAACTAACTACAAGAACACCTTATATTTTTAAATGGAAAAGCAAAGATATCTGAATGCAATGCAGTGAAGGAATCAAAGTGCTCAATGGATATTTGGCATAGTAGACTTGGCCATATGAGTAGCCGCAATATGCAATGGTCAAGAAAGGTTTTATTCATGTAGATTTGCTGAAGATTTTAGGAATTGCGAACCTTGCATATTTGGAAAGTCACATAGAATTTCTTTCAACAAAGGGTCACATATTTCAAGAGGGCCTCTAGACTATGTTCACTCAGATCTTTGGGGTTCACCGAATGTGACATCAAGTCTTGGTAAGAGTCAATACTATATGTCTTTTGTAGATGATTTTACAAGGTAAGTGTGGGTGTATTTCTTGAAAACGAATGATGAAACTTACAGTAAGTTTGTTGAATGGAAGACTCTTACAAAAAATCAGAGTGGAAGAAAGTTGAAAAGGTTAAGGACAGACAATGGCTTGGAGTATTGCAATAAAGTCTTTGATGATTACTGCAAAAATAATGGCATTTTAAGGCACAAAACATGTCCCTATACTCCACAGAAAAATGGAGTTGCAGAGAGGCTAAACATGAGTATACTTGAGAAGGTGAGAAGCTTCCTAAGTGAGACGGGTTTGTCAGAAGCATACTTGGCTGAGGCTACTTCTATTGTGGTATATATATTGAATAGAACACCTTCAAAGTCTATTGACTACCAAGTTCCAGAACAATTATGGTCAGGAAGAGAACCAAATAATTCATGCATGAAACGTTTTGGGTGTTTGGCATATTTACTTTTACAAAATCAGAAAATTTGAAGTTGAGGGTACTACGATAGATTATGCTGCTGACCTGGATAAAAGACGATCGATCTCCGATTATGTATTCCAAGTTGTTGGTAATACAGTGAGCTGGAAGTCATACCTACAAAATATTGTAGCTTTGTCAACGACATAAGCATAATACATGGCGTTAGTTGAAGCATGCAAAGAATTACCTCTGAGTTCGGCTTCTCTCAGGAACATGTCGAGATTGGATCTTACTCTCAAAGCGCCATTTGTTTTGCCAAAAACAGTGTTTTCCATGAGAGGACAAAGCACATGGCCATAAGAATGAGTTTTGTCAGAGATTTGTTAGAAGAAAAAATAATCAAGATAAAGAAAGTTAAAACGTCAGAAAATCCAGCTGATGTACTTACCAAATCAGTGTCGATTTGCAAGTTCGATGAGGCTCTAGATTTTCTCGGGATTATCTGATGCATGCACGTTTCTCTTCTTTTAACGGTGAAGTTGAAGGGTCTTCGGCGGAGAAGTCGAAGAGTTTTTGTTTCTTACGGTGAAGTCGAAAGGTCTTCGGAAGTGGAACCGAAGAGTCGTCTTCTTTGGAGGTTGAATCGGAGAGGTTTCTAGACGGAGATGCCGAAGATTCGTTTCTTCGATGGTTGAATCGAAGGGATCTTCGGCAAAGGAGGTATCGAGGAGTCATTTTTCTCCTCGGTGTTTTGAATCGGAAGGATCTTCCAAAGGAGGATCCGAGGAGTCATTTTTCTCCTCGGTGGTTAGATTAAAGAGATCTTCGATGGGTTTATCGGAGGTGTTTTTCTGGTGATTTTGAGGAAAGGTTGTGGAGTTTTATGATTTTCTCTTGCGGGAAAGAGGTTTCTCAGAAGAAAATGGAAGAGATTCTCGATTTTTCCGGTGAAAGAAAGGAGAGAAAATCGCACAGAGGCGGAAGTGTAGAGGAGAAGAATGAGGAAATAAAAGGTCTCTCGGGGTAGGGTGAAGACTCTAGTTTCCGCATGAGTCAAGGCCGAGAACTAGATGAGCCAATTAAGAATTGGGTCCATCAGATGGTCCAGTCCGAGATGGAGTATGTCTTGGGCTAATGCGTACTTAGGCCATAACTGTTTTTGTTTTCTTCTGGACCTGCAATTTGCTTCAGCCTTTTATGTCTTCTTCATTCTTCTTTTGTGTCTGCATTTTTAGCAGAGTCAAACCTGAGAAAACCTGAGCAAGAAAAGGATGTTCAAGAAGACAAAAGAGGACTAAAGATGATGAAGACCATGACATCAACTAAAGAAGATACCTTTACCATGTTGTTTTCGATATATATATTCTTCTAGGCTTTTGTTGTGGAGGTGGCTTGAACAATACTTTTTGTAGTTTGAACTCTCTGTAAATCGCCTAAGGAAAGAAAGACAGTGAGCTTCTTTTGCTCACCGAGACGTACTGTGATCGATTCTTTGATCACAGGAACTCGTAATTATTCTCTTGCAATCACAACACAACAAACACATTAAACTTGCGGTATAAGTATCTTCAAGAAAGTTATAACAGTTCATGAAACCTATAAGAAAATGGCCAAGTTTCAACCAGTGATGGGTTTGAAGTTATGTCTTGATGTCCCACGCAAGAAAAAGGTTTTTCATTTTCGTTGTCATACTTTTCTGCCATACCTCCACTAAAAATCGTTTATTTTTGTTTATAATGTGTTATGAATATGATTGTGGATAAATTGATGTTTAATTGGTAAAAGTCAATCAAACAGTCTAATAAATATTTCTTTTCTAAAACTAAAAGTAAAAATAAAAGTTGCTCAGACTACTATTTGTATTAAACCTAAGACTTGAATAAGAAGCACTCAAAATGCCTTCAAGAGAGACAGTCAAGTCTTAGAGTTTTTTTTTCCTTCTTGTGACTTTTGGAGACTCAAGGAAGGAGTCAAGGATTGTTCTTGATGTCGGATACACATAGAATTATGGTGTCTAAGGATGTTAAGTTTATGGAGGAAAAAAGTTATTATGAAGTCAAGGATTAGACAAGTATCAAAGACATTACCCAAAATAATTTCGACCAGGCAATGGGTCTCCGCTTGGTGCTAGATACACTTGGGATCTCTTTACAAAGTCTAGGATCAAGGAGAGACACAAATCCCAAAGAATGTGATCAAAGTGCTCGAGTCGCAACCGACCCAGCCCCTCAAACCGAAGTCAACGTCCTTGGGATGCAGCCGACACGGGAAGACAACGGGCTCGGGGAGGCAGCGACCGACCCGAGTAATGTCAGGGCTTGACGGGACGAAGTCAGAACCGACCCCACCAAAACCGCTGACCTTACAGAAGCTGCAACCGTCCTGACCAAAGCCGAGTGGAACGCACCCAAGATCGCGGACGATTCGGCGAAGGACGCGTACACCCTGGATAGAACTCCCGCACCCCCGGGCGAAGATGCGCACAGCCCGTCCCAAACCCCAGCTGGTGCGAGTACAACGTTGCTCGACCCGTCGTCTGACCTCATCACGCTTGGTCCCTCGACCCTCCATCGCTCCATCTGACACCGAAAGGCTTTCAGGTGGGCTGATCCACATGTCTACTTCAACAACATGGCCATGGCTAACCCTCTTCGAGCCCCATGTCCTTTCATTCACATCTTCCACAAACATCACGCCTTCCTTACACAAATTGAGCAACATTCTGTACCCAAGACGTATGATGAAGCCAAACAACATAAGGTATGGCGTGTATCTATTGATGATGAACATATGGCTATGGTACGGAACCACACTTAGGAGGAATCTGAACTTCCACTTGGAAAGAAAGCCATTACATCTAGGTGGATCTTCACTATCAATTATAATAGTGATGGAACGATTGAACGCCATAAATCAAGACTCGTGGCTCGCGAATTTACACAAACCTTTGGAGAAGATTACAATGACACATTTGCTCTGGTTTCCAAACTCCACATGGTACGTGTTGTTTTATCTTTAGCAAATAACTTGAATTGGGAATTGTAGCAAATGGATGTCAAGAATGCATTCCTTCAAGGAGAACTTGAAGATGATGTTTATATACACTTGATCTTTTGCAACAGTGTGATGTAGGTTCAAGAAAGGCTTCCACACCTTTTGAAAATTCCTACAAAGTCACGTGCAAGGCTTCCATACCTCTTTGCCGATGTACACAAGTATCGAAAGATGGTTGGCAAGCTCATATATCTTACCATCACAAGGCCGAACCTAAGCTATGCGGTGAATCAAATAAGTCAACACATGCAAGCACCAAGGCAATGCCATTGGAACATGGTAGAAAGGATTATCTGATACCTTAAAGGAACACCCGATTATGGCATTTGGATGAGAAGGAACAAAGATACAATGTTTGTCGGTTATTGTGATGGGGATTGGGCCGGAAATAGACAAGATCAGAAATCTACAACCGAGTATTGCACGTTTCTTGGAGGCAACTTGGTAACTTGGAAGCAAAAGGTGGTGTCATGCTCATGTGCGGAAGCCGAATATAGAGCAATGAGAAAGCTCACAGATGAACTCATATGGTTAAAGGCATCGCTTAAGGATTTGGGAGTTGAGTCACAAGATCTGATCACAATGCATTGTGATAATCAAGCCGCCATTCACATTGCATCAAATCCGATATTTCATGAGAGGACTAAGCACATCGAAGTGGATTGTCATAAGGTTAGTGAGAAGATTGAAGAAGGTGTGATCTTGCCTTGCTACAAGAAGCTCGGACCAACTAGCCGACATATTCACTAAGGCCGCAAGAACAAAGGTATGTGAGTTTATATGCTCAAAACTCGGGTTGGTTGCAATAACCAAACCGTGACTATGAACCACACTCTTTTTCCCTCTATTGGTTTTGTCTCATTGGGTTTTCCAATAAGGTTTTTAATGAGGTGGAGAGTCACAACTTTCAAGCTTAATCCTCATGATACACATTATGGAATTAAGCTTGAGGGGGAGTATTAAACCTAAGACTTGAATAAGAAGCACTCAAGATGCCTTGAAGAAGAAGCAATCAATTCTTACAATCTCTTTTTCTTCTTGTGACTTTTGGAGACTCAAGGAGGGAGTCAATGTCACATGTCTCCCTTGAGACATGTGAGAAGAGAGCTGTTGGCTCCTATGGAAGGAAGAAAGAGCTGTTGGCTCCTAGGATAAAGAGATGGAGTCGTTGGAGCCAATTGGAGAAAGAAGACCAGATTGCTTTCATTAAAACTAATTACTACTTATAGAATTATCTAATTGTCGGTCTTACACATTTATGTAGTAGCTCTAATCTTCCTTACATAGAAACACTAGGTTGTATTATAAATAGGATGTAGAAACTTATGTAAAGATGAAGCAAGATAAAATAAAGCTCTTCTTCATACTCTCTTCTCTCTAAATTTTTGAAATCTCTTGAATCGTCATCTTTAAATCTCTTCAATCTTATTCTTCAAAATCTCACAATTTGGACAAATTTACCTACTGCCTTTAAAACTGCTATTGAAAAATTGAACAGTACTGTTAAATCACAATTACGTATATATAACATGAAGATAAGAACATGATGCAAACTAACAAAAAAAACAAAATAGCATCAATAATGAAAGAAAAATAAAGAAACATATCAAAGACAAATCCGTATAAGTTTTTGTTTGATGTAGAAGCAAGTTGGGTTGAGAAAATGGGTTGAAAGAAGGTTAAAAAATAAATGGAAGAAACGATCTTGTCAGTTGTCATAGTCCAAAGTCGCACTATTAGTTTTACTTTTGGAAGATTGGGTCATTGATCAGATTATATGGTTGCAACTTGCAATGAAATTGGACATTGACCTCTTTCTTCCTCACCCCACAAATACTTTTACTTTCAAATTCACTCAAGTTTCAGATTACACATTGCAGTTCCAAGCTGGTCTATCCTTTGACATCTGCCACATTTCCCCTACTTCCATTCAAAAAAACTTTAATCCATTATCTTCTTACATTTGTCAGTCAAATTATCAATATCATTACCTCTCTTTGCTCGGAAATAACCCAAAATATATTGGATATACATAGAAAAATATTTTATTTACTGGTTACTTCTTTTGGTGATGAACGTAAATATATAATGGTTATTAAGAACAGACAAGTTAGTGGTAGATAGTGTTATTTCTTTATAAATCTTCTAGATAAAAAAAAACTTGAAATCTTATAGTGTGGAATGTTGGAATAAAAAGTGACCTTCTAGTGACAAAACAAAAATTACAGGTCAATATTCTTTTACTAGTTAACTTCTGTTCATTCAAAAAATATTGGGTAATTCTAGAAGAAATATATTAAATATTAGACAAATGTTGTGAACATAAATGTTGCAATTTCTTGAAATGGTAGATAATTCTAAAATAGTACAAATGCTCACAATTAAAATCAGCCCTTGTATCGATGTAGTAGTCAAGGAAGCCATGTGATGTGGTTGATAGAGTAGTTTGGAAGTTCGTCTTTTAGTGTTGCCATTCAACATGTACTGTCTACATGTGATTCATTTTTTGGGTCCATACGCAGTTTTACGATATCAACAATTTTCATTTTTTTCTCCGAATGCAGAAAATATGAAGCTTTTACGTTTTTAACAACTCAAGAAGCAAAGTAAAAAACTTATTTTGTTTTGTTCGATCACTTATCGTAATTAATTTTGGTTATGTACGTTCTGCATTTTTTATTCTAGTATTTTCAAGGAAATTATATTTTCTATAGTTCTTTTATCAGCTTATTTCACACAGACAAACTCATGTGAACCCTCAAGTTAAGGTTTTGGATAGATATACATTTTTCTCATACCAGAATTGTTATAAAAAAAAAGTAATCTGTGACCATTGAAACATCTTTATTAAATATACTATGCAAGATGATCTCCTTATGTCTTTAAATACAATTAAATGCGAATATATAGATTCCTAAAAGGTAGTTGATCGATGAGTCTTTAGTGGAGGAAGCAAAGAGATTCATGTGTCATGTCTAAAACATGGGTTGTTCTATTAAAACACTCCAATTCTTTTATTCATCACATATATGAACAACTATCTATTTTTGAATCTCTATATCTTATTACAACGATTTAGTAAACAGTCATGGTTGTTCTCGTGGGTTATCACTTCCTATACATTAAACTTTTGAATAATATTGGGATTCTTAACCTATTCGGAAAATATATAGTAGAAGTCAACAAAAGAGTCGGGTAATAATAGATTCCAAAAGAGTTGGGTGTCAGAACCTTTTCTCAATGAATAAATCCATTCACGTCCCGTTACTTTTTCCTTTTGTTGCTTTCTTCCACTATTGCATATATACCATTTGGCCTACCAATATCCTTTTTTTATAATAATATTCATTTTCTTGTATCAATTTGACTTCCTCTTCATTGCCTTCTCCTCTATCAGTGACCTGCCACACGTTTTTATACATTATTCTCATTTTTAATTATTTTCTCTCTCACACAGCATAATTACTTTCGCATCCAACCAAAACAACTTTATAAAAAATAAAAAATAAATATAACTAGTTAAGGTTCTAATTATGATTATGAAACGAGGGGTAAGAAATGAACTGTTCTTGCAGATAAGGATATAATAGATTGAAACAAATTAAATAAAAGCTATAAATAGTATTAAATACTGGTTAAAAAAACATTCAATGTGGTTATTTTTCTTTACCAAAATAAAAGAGACATTTTTTTACCGAAGAAATAAAAATAAATTAAAGATATTTTGGTTAAATGCACACTAATTAAAATATTTATAATATTATTAGGATATTCATATATATAGTTACCAACACTGCCTTCGTTTGATAAAGAATATCACTGTAAGAGAAAAATATGTTTCACAAAAAGTGTCATTCTAGAATATCAATGTAACTTTTAATTTCTTTTTCTAGTTTTAATCTCCAAACAAAATTATTAGCATAAAATCTAGCAAATCATTACTATTAATTATTAGGAATATAGAAAACTTTTATTTGTGTTTTTTAATTTGTATGAAAAAAGTGTAAAACGACACTCTAAAAACACTCTAAAAAAACAGGAAGCATTAAATTAGAAAAAATACAATGGCAAGAGTATAATTTTCATTGCCAGCCATTCAAAACCAAGCTTATTCCTAAAACAACACAAATTGAACAAAAATATAAGATGTAAATCTCATAAAAGCAATTTAGCCATCTGATGGTAACTTCTAAATAAAACAATTGTGAGTTTAAGCTGGTTTGGCCACTTAATTGTACTAAAAATACAAAACCGGAATTTGGTTAATGTTTTGAGAACATTGTTCTCTAATTCCAAAAGTGTTTGAGAAAAATCATCCTAGTTCTAATGCTATTAAAGGCGGTAGGATACATGAACTCGCTCTTGAACAATTATATATATAGATGTAACATTATACGTCAGTTAAGAATAAATACAAACAAATCTGTTTTGATACGTTTCTACTGTCGATCCCAACATCAAACGATCAGAATTCTTACTATAATGCATTTGATACGACTATACGTAATCTACAATTCTACACCAATTCTCATTTTTTATCCCACCATTTTTAAGATGGACCCAATAATAATTAGTGGATCTAGAATCTTCCACTTTGGATTATAAGTTATCGAAAACAGTTTGGTGTCTTGACCCAATTTCTATATTGGAACCAAAATAGTGAAATTTTTTCATCAATAATCAGTTCAGCTTACCCATTTTAATTTTTATTGACAGAAAAGTTTTCGTTCAATAAAGTTTGATTAGATCTATGCCCACCATAGAAACTGACTTATCTTTAGTTAGCGTGTTCACTCCTGATTGAAAAATTATTGTGAATAGCAATAATTATGTCTAAGGTTCTTTTTAACTTCATAAAATTATTGTATTAGCCTCTGAACTTAAGTTGTAGATATTTTCCGTCCATGATTTCGATATCGATAGGTTTGGTTGGAATTTATTTCTATTTAATTTATATGTTTGGTTAGATTCTTTCATGTAATACGAGTTTTTTTTTATGCCTAACACTTTTTCTCTATAAAACTCAATATTAGATAATTAATATTTTAATTACTTTTGTCCTTTGGAAATACTTTTGTATAGATATATAATATTTTATTAAAATATAAATATATATTACATAATATTTCATCACAACAAAATATACTCAGTCAACTCTGAATTATTATTTTACCTTCAACTATTTTTCTGCACGAAAACTTAGCGCCGAACTTCTCTTTGCCGATCTGTTTTATTGGTGAATGGCGAGTGGTGGCTTCAAGAGCACCGTCATTGTTCACCCTCTTTTATCCACTCACCGGAAACCTGTGAAAAGTTGTTCATCAACTACAGTTTGAGGTTTGGGGTTCTCCGGCTTGTCTCCTTCATGTTTGGTTCATTGTCGGCATGTTCTCGTCACTACAGCGACAAACATACTGGATTGAAGCAGAGATTTAATTGCGGGTGTAGTTTTGGCTTTGTCTGAGATCTCCTTCTCCTTGTGGGCATGTGACATTGCTGGAATGGGTTTGCCGTAGATCCAAATCAGTGCTCTCCTCTTTCCTTTTTCGGCTTGTTAAAGCATCGACTCGAATTAAGGCTCAATTTCAGCGCGGATTATGAATTGAGGTTGATTGATTCGGAGTTGAAGTTTGATTTGCGAAAGAAAAGAAATTCGAACACACGGGTTATAGAGTTCCTCACTGAGAAATCAGTGAGTACATCTCTCTTCAGAACTTAATCTGGAATCCATTAACCCTCTATACTCATGTTCTTGTTACAGAGCTTCTCTCTCTATGTTACAATGGTGAATCGCAAAAATGGAAACTCAATTTCATAAGGAAGAAGATGAACCTAGACTAAAACACAGTCAGGTTCATTTGAGCCGATGTTGGGCCTTGCTCGGCCCAAAACGAGAAACGAGCCACAGTGAAACTTGGGCCGATGCTTGCCTTAGACCCATTAAGCATTTCAATTGCTTAATGGGCTTCTGGCTTGGCCCACAACCCATGAAACTTGCGACAAAACCAACATACTCCACATTTTGTCGCTTCATTTCCTGCGAGTGTTAAACCCTAGCCGCTTTGAGTTCTCTCTCGTCTCCTCCTCTCATCTTCTTGTCTCTTCTTCTTCCTTTCTCTGTAACGAGTAATTCCAATGCTCTGAAATTTCCAGAGCTAAGCTCTACTTCCTTTAAGTACCATGTTCTTCCCGAGAAGCTTAAGAACGATAGGGAAAACTCAGTTACTCTCCAATATGAGTTATTTCTTTAAGTACCATGTTCTTCCTTTAAGTACCATGTTCTTACCAACTTCTTTGACTCAGCAATATGAGTTATTTCCCATGTAGACTTTTTTTTCCTTCAAATTCTACTAGATCTGTAATTAGGTATTTTCTTGGAGTTATATGAAAAGTACAGCCTGAATCCATTACCCATTCCTCAGTAGTTGCAATTAAACTTCCAGTATAGGTTGAGCTCTGTGAACCTGTTACTACAACGTTTGCTGATTCCTTTCCTTTCCCATTCTTCTTTTGTGGGCAATCACGTGTCCAATGATTTTCATCTCCACATATCCAACATGTCCTGATTTCTTCACTGTTCTGTCTCGGCCTAGACTTAGACCTACCTTTGCTCTTTGATATGCCTCTGTTCTTTCCAGAACCTTTTACATTTCTCTTTTCTGATATGCCTCTGCCATCAACGGTTAACCCTTCCGAATGCGTTTTCTTTCTGTTTAATAACCCTTTTTGCCTTAGGTTTGACTCCATTCCATAGGCTCATGTTATTACATCATCCATGGTTAAAGTGTCTTTAGCATTTCCGAACTGTAGAGTATGTGTAAGCAGATCATATTGAGGTGGTAGACTATTTAACAATGCTATTGCTTGATCCTCATCCTGAATGGTGACTTTTAAGCTTTCTAAGTCTCCGATTAACTATAGGAACACGTCAAGATTTTTCCTCAATAGATTTATCTTCGTCCATCCTGTATAAAGAGAACTGTCTCTTTAAATATACGCTGTTAGCTTTAGTCTTAGTCTGGTAATCACGTTCTAGGGCTTTCCATTGCTTGAATGATGTAGGTTCATTCATTACTTTCCTCAATACCGAGTTTGATAGGCATTGCCCGAGCAGGCTCCTTGCTCCTCGATCCTTTAGCTCCCATTGAGGATCCTTTGAAATTGGCTTGTCTATCTTGATCTCTTTTCCTGTTTCTTTGTCTGTCACAGATAATTCCTTCATAGGCCATACTTCTTCATGATCTTTCTCAAGAACTGTAAGAAGACCATGAATCTCAAACTGTCCCAAGATTCTGTATTTCCTTAATCCAAAGTCTCCCTTACCATCAAATTTCTCCACCTCAAACTTTCCTGAGATGACTTCGATGCTTGAAACTTTTGAATGCTTTTGACAATTCTTTTGAGTGTTAATGGTTCCTTGATAAGCAAGCAAATACTAACGCCTTCTGTATTTTTCTTGCGAGAAAATCACAACTATCGGCCTTCCTGTCTCCTCAACGTCTCCAAGAGAAGAAGATGAGGAACTGCAACAATCTTTCTTCAGGTAAATCTCCTTTCTTGTACCTCTTTTCTTGATACTCTCCAAGCTTGATGATGTTTAATCTTTCTCTACCGCAGCTCTGATACCACTTGTTAAAGCATCGGCTCGAATTAAGGCTCAATTTCAATGCAGATTATAAATTGAGGTTGATTGATTCGGAGTTGAAGTTCGATTTGTGAAAGAAAAGAAAGTCGAACACATGGGTTATAGAGTTTCTCACTGAGAAATCAGTGAGTACATCTCTCTTCAGAACTTAATCCGGAATCCATTAACCCTCTATACTCTTGTTCTTGTTACAGAGCTTCTCTCTGTGTGTTACAATGGTGAATCGCAAAAATGGAAACTCAATTTCATAAGGAAAAAGATGAACCTAGACTAAAACACGATCAGGTTCATTTGGGCCGATGTTGGGCCTTGCTCGGCCCAAAACGAAAAACGAGCCACAGTAAAACTTGGACCGATGCTTGCCTTAGACCCATTAAGCATTTCAATTGCTTAATGGACTGCTGGCTCGGCCCACAGCCCATGAAAACTGCGACAAAACCAACACGGCTAAATTTATTTTACTAATGGTGGTGCTTGGTTCATTATTGTTTAGATGTTAGTTCTAGCCTTATTTGGATCTATAATTATGGATACGATAATAGTTCAAATTTTTGTAGTGACTAAATTGATTTCTATATATACGTTCAAAGAACAGATTAGTGTTAAATTGTTATAATATCGATCCACGTACATCAATGACACGACGATAATACTCAATTATTAATAAAATCGTTGTTGAATGATTAAAATTGGTCCCCCAATGTTAATCTTTCGAAAATTGTATCACTACGATTGGTTAGTTAATCGAAGAAACATCAAACAGTATCGATATGCATTTAGAACACTTTAATTCTTCAACTATAGTTTAGATTGGTGGACTCAAATCATCAACTTTTTGTCTTTGTCCGGGTTAATGTAACAATCCCTATTAGGCCTAGTTGATCGTCTCTCAGTCTGTACGTCGTCTCAAACAGGCCATAAAAACTGATAGAGATGGGATATATCTATTGCATATGATTTTTTTTTCTTATCACCATACCTATGCATATGATTATAACTCAATTTTTAGAGTGAAACATACGTCTGCTATTATTTAAGTTTTTTACTTTTTATGTTTTTAAGGATGAATCAGTAATAGTAATATATTTTATTGATTTGTTACAACTTACAAACATAGTAAAAAGCTTGATATCTTTTCTTCTTTTTTTTTTACATTATCGTCTAAAAATATTTTTCATCTAAAATAGTTAAATCGGTCTGACGACACTTAACAAAACTATCAATCTAGCATATCAATGAACAATTCTGACAGCGTAAAAAATAAATAAACTCTAAAAAGACAAATAAAACAGAATATCGTCTCAAATCTAAAAATTATTGCTGTATACATAAGAATAGTACGTGTAAATTTCAAAAATAATATGATATTGTTTTAATATCCCAAAAAAAGAAAAAGGAAGATGAGATACCATTATAAAATGCTACAGACCGACCTGAAATAAACAATACTCAAATCGTTACATTATAAACAAAGAGCCAAGAGAAAAAGAGTCACAACCATACACTTCAATTAAATGGAGGTGCACAAAGTGGTTGCTCCGCCGCATAAAAGCACGGCGGCGAAGCTTAAGACAAGACTGAAAGAGACTTTCTTCCCAGACGATCCCTTAAGACAATTCAGAGGACAACCAAACCGTACCAAACTCATACGCGCCGCTCAATATATTTTCCCAATCCTCCAATGGTGTCCTGAGTACAGTTTCAGACTCCTCAAATCCGACATCGTTTCAGGTCTCACCATCGCTAGTTTAGCTATTCCTCAGGGAATAAGTTACGCAAAGCTAGCGAATTTACCACCAATAGTTGGTTTATGTAAGTGAAACTTGTTTCAAATCTATCTTTTTTGATGTATTTTAAGGAAACTATAAAGTTAGTGGTTAAAAATGTGATGTATGTAGACTCGAGCTTCGTGCCACCGTTGGTTTATGCGGTGTTGGGAAGCTCAAGAGATCTAGCGGTGGGACCAGTGTCCATAGCGTCGCTGATCTTAGGAGCCATGTTAAGACAACAAGTGTCTCCTGTAGATGATCCTGTTCTGTTTCTACAACTAGCTTTCTCTTCTACCTTCTTTGCTGGTCTCTTTCAAGCTTCTCTTGGATTCCTCAGGTTATATTTATATCTGTGTTTCAAATTTTGGGCCTGGTCTAGGCTTGTGTCAGTTTTACTAGATGTTTAAATGTCCGTCGGTGCTTGAGCGCGTTAATTACTTTTACGGATTACAATACAAATTTGAAGGCAAGAAAATCAGAAAAAATAAAAAGTTAGATGGGAAAACATATAGTATCATTTTTATAATTCACTTGCATATTTATTATCATTAGTTCAGATATCCGAGTCACTGAAAAAATCACCATGTAGTCAGAATTACTGTGGCTAAATAGTAAAAGTACCAGAGTTTATATTAGTTATGTGAATAGTCCTGGCTCTGAGTCCTGATGAGATAATCCAGTTTTTAATTTTTTTATAATAATAAAATAATCTACATTCATATATTTTTAAAAATTGTATAAATGACTTTAGCCTAATGACATGTGGTAAGTTTACGTAAAACAATTCATTTATATAACTAGAGATCGAGTCTCCTATCTACATTATGTAAGAATTTAGCTATTGGACCGGTCAGTTATAGTCCAATATAATTTGTCGTTAACAAAAACAATACTCTGTTTCTGTTATCAATACACAAATATAGACAAACAAAATGCTCAAATCATCCTAAGAAAGCCAAATCAAAACGTTTTATTATTATATATAAAAATAGGGTTTTTCCTTCTATATTTAGTATTTATTTATAGTTTTTATGAACATGTAATAATTTTGTTTAAAGTGCAGGCTGGGATTTATAATAGACTTTCTATCAAAAGCAACCCTAAATGGGTTTATGGCTGGAGCAGCCATAATAGTATCACTGCAACAGCTAAAAGCTTTACTTGGGATAACTCATTTCACAAATCATATGAGTGTAGTCCCTGTTTTATCCTCTGTTTTCCACCAAACCAACGAGGTTTTGCTTTCGTCTTCTTCCTCTTCCTCTGTTTTTTCTCAGTATCATTTAAAATGTCATTAATGGTACGTACTTCTTTGCAGTGGTCATGGCAAACAATCGTAATGGGAGTTTTCTTCCTGCTCTTCTTGCTCGCTACACGTCACCTTGTATGTTGCTTCTTCTCTCTGTCTACTAATTAAATACCATTTTAATTCTCTCAATATGCATGTACAACATTTGTTACATTCTTTCACATTTGTTGCAGAGCATGAAGAAGCCAAGGCTGTTCTGGGTCTCAGCCGGAGCTCCGCTTCTTTCAGTCATTGTCTCTACGCTTTTTGTCTTCCTTTCCAAAGGCAACCATCATGGAATCAGCGTTGTAAGCTTCAATCTTTCTCTATAACTAATCCTCTTGTTTGTTTCTTCTACTTTTTTTGGCAGATTTTTGAAATCATTTAATTTGTTGATAGATCGGGAAACTAGAAGAAGGTTTAAATCCACCGTCTTGGAACATGCTTCAGTTTAGCGGAAGTCATCTCGGACTCGTCGCCAAAACTGGACTCATCACCGGAATCGTCTCCCTCACAGTAAAGCTCATTACTTCCTTTTAACACCGATTATGGCTCTTTTTGGGGTTTGTGTCAGATCTCATGTAGCAGGTGCTAAAGTACAGTTTGTGACTTAGCTACTTTGATCAAACAGGAAGGTATCGCAGTGGGAAGAACATTCGCAGCGCTAAAGAACTACCACGTAGACGGTAACAAAGAGATGATCGCAATTGGTCTAATGAACGTAGTTGGCTCTGCTACTTCTTGCTACGTCACAACGGGAGCATTCTCTAGATCAGCTGTTAACAGCAACGCAGGAGCTAAAACCGCGGTTTCAAACATCGTGATGTCTGTCACCGTTATGGTTACGCTCCTCTTCTTAATGCCACTCTTCGAATACACTCCCAATGTAGTCCTCGGTGCCATTATCGTAACTGCTGTTATCGGTCTCATTGACCTTCCTGCAGCTCGTCAGATATGGAAAATCGATAAATTCGACTTCTTGGTTATGCTTTGTGCATTTTTTGGTGTCATTTTCTTATCTGTTCAAAACGGTCTAGCTATTGCGGTGGGACTATCATTGTTTAAGTTATTGATGCAAGTAACGAGACCGAAAACGGTAATAATGGGGAATATTCCGGGGACAGATATATACCGGAATCTTCATCATTACAGTGAAGCACAAAAGATCCCAGAATTTCTGATCTTAAGCATCGAATCTCCGGTCAATTTCGCCAATTCTAATTACCTCACCGAAAGGTTAGTCACAAAATATGATTCTTTTCTATAGCTATGTTGCATCGATATATGATATATACTAACTTTCTTCATCATGTTGCATAAATATTTTGTAGAACATCTCGTTGGATCGAAGAATGTGAAGAAGAGGAAGCTCAAGAGAAGCATTCTAGCCTTCGATACTTAGTTCTCGAAATGTCAGGTTAGTCTATATAGAACTGAACAAAATCCGATCTTCTTTAACCATGTCATCATTCATATCCAATGATTTCAAAAACTTCATTTACGTTAAAGCCGTGAGTGGTGTGGACACAAACGGAGTCTCTTTCTTTAAGGAACTGAAGAAAACAACCGCAAAGAAGGACATCGAGGTAACAAACTGTATTCGTCACTGAAAAAAGAAACTAAGGAATACTGTGATCTTAACAAGATATTTGTATTATGTGTGCAGCTTGTGTTTGTGAACCCTTTAAGTGAAGTGGTGGAGAAGTTACAAAGAGCTGACGAAGCAGAAGAATTTATGAGGCCCGAGTTTCTCTTCTTAACCGTTGCTGAGGCCGTTGCGTCGCTCTCTCTTAAAGGCCCATCTCTTAATAACGTTTAACCATAGTTTTTCTTCTTGTAACGGTCCAAAAAGTGATATTGGGCCGATGGTTAACTTTTTTCAACTTTTAATTTTAGCACAGTTGTAATGATTTCTTTTTGATAAACGTTTTTGCATTAAATTAAAATTGGCCGGAGCTAGAGTTGCAAATTGAATTACAAAATGCATACTATAAAATAGTCATACAGATAGAGGCGAAAAGGGCGACACGATCATCGGAGCGATCGACGGAGGCCCCAGGGAGAGTTATCGCTGGTAGATCTGGGTTATCATCGAAGCCCCAGTCAATGGAACGGGTTTGAAGAACAAGCGGATTGTACCAGTGTTTGGGGATCTAGGGTTTCAAATCGAAATTGGGGAAGTTTATGCTTCTCTCGGAGGTGTGATTCTAACCTTGTTCTATGTTAATATACCTTTCTTTTCGCATTATTTTTGCAAGTGATGAGGCAATTTCTAGACGCTTTCCGATCTGGATTGCCGTATTAACTGGGGACAAAAGGAAGAGACATGTCTCTGGTTTCTCTTGAAATCGAGATTGTTGCGGGGAATAGTAGGTCAAAAATACTGGTTATATTACTATGGTGGCACTATATAGCCATGTCATTGGGGAATGGAGGAGATTTTTGTGATAACATTATCTTCACAATGTCTCTCTCTGTGATGAACCAGACAGGGAATTTAGACGACCAAATCTTGGATCATCTAGGTTCCCATAGTTTTACTCTATTTGAACATCTCATTGTGAGGAGTGAATTAAGTCGGGAGGGGCTAGATATTTTGCAATCTCTAAACAGTATCGGCCACGAATATGTTGAGTTTGGTGTCGAAACTGGATTAAAAGCTCTGGTTAAACAAATACAGCATGACTCTAGAAGTAGTAATCTTCTTTTCTGGTTGGTGCAGTATAACTTTATGTCGAAGGCTTTTATTCATACTCGCTGCTGTTTATCTGACGGTCCCATTAGGTACAGTGGCGGTTATGAATTCATAATGGCCTATCAGCCTCAAACTCCAAAGGTGCTGAGAATAAGAGGAATGGTGGGGCTCTCCATACACAGGAGATATACGATGAGACTAAATAGAATGAGTGTTATATGGTCATGGTGTAAGGTACGAGGATGGTCAACATTATTAAACCTTTTTGGATATCTGATTAATGGTGTAAGGTGTTACCTTTATTGTATAAACGTAAGCACCTTGGTAGTCTTGGACTTAAAGTCTATAGAAACTCAGGGAACTTTCTATAGGACCTGGCAAAGAACTGTTTTTGAAGCTATAATGCATAATTCTTGGTTAGTTATTGTACAAGTCTGTGTATATTTAGCCTTTAGGGACCTCGTTAATATGACAAATGGTACCAAATATACTGTACTAAGGGGATCAGCTCTGTCTACGACCAATACACAGGGCTGTAATTTTGGACAGGAAGTAGGGGTCCCATTATGTGCATCCTGGGTCGATGGCAACTCTGTCACAACAGGGAGCTTACTAAACCTGTAAGTACACAAGAGGTTTTTGCTATTTGCTGGTTATTCTTTCATACTGATTCTATGGTGGGTTTTTGGTTAATAGTTCAACGTTTGGAGATAGTTGATGCTGGTAGGAACACCAAGCTTCGGAGGTCAGCTCTCTCAAAGGGAGACCTCAAAGAGAAGAGTGGCACTGTGGTTCTACACTGTATACTTCTAGTAATTTTTCATTGTCATGGACTCATTTGCCTAGTTTCCACATCTAGGAAACAGCATTATAGTCGAAGTAAGTTAGTGAGTCATATATCCCTAGATGGTGTGCATTTGGGTTTAGTGTATGGTGGTGAGTCGGATGCAATATCTATGCTTCACTTACTGCCCATTGGGATAATTATAGTAGGATGGTATGGTGGTAATCTGAGGACCCGAACATCTTTTTTCTGGTTTTCTGGTCTTTTTCTCCTGATTCTAAGACAAGTTTGGGATCAGGGGTTGTTTAGTTCAGAGTATAAGTTACTATCCTGTGAGCACCCATTACTAGAATACAGTTTGTCCATACTTGGTCTGATGATAAGGTTAGTCACGATTTCTCTCTGGCTATTATTGGCAGGTGGTTTGAACCTTGGTGAAGGGTGTCACTGCTGGCCGATGGTATGTGGAAACTATCCGCAAGGGGTTATAGGAAGACCTATGGCTTGTAATGTTGTAAGAGGTATCTTACTTACTCTAAAGTTTTCTTCGAAAAGGAGATTTTGGAATAGCAAAAATGGTAGGCAGATTTGGATCCATAGTATTCCAAAATTAAGAACATATGTTGTCTCACAAATTCATGGTTGGTTAGTTAAGGCTGAAAGAATAGTTGTGGATCTCTTATGTTCTGGAATAGCATCGAATATTAATGCATTAAGTGAAATCTTCCTTAGTTATCTCTCTGGAAGTAATCACAGCTGGCGAATATTTTACATCATTACTATTTCTTGCCAAAAATTTTCTCTATGGGGGATTTTCATGATTTGGTCAATATCTTTGGGGGAGAAACGATTAACCTAATGCAGTGCATAAAAGAGTGGCTAGACACTAGAAGGATAAATCGTCTTCTCCTCTGTTTCTCTTGTTGTTTTAATCACTTAGAAATCTCTTCTTTTTGTCTGGAATTGAGAATGGCACAGGTGGCTTTCTTTCGCAAAGGTGCTGACGGGTCCTCTCCTCCACCTCAGCTAAAGATTAAAATCCCCAAGATTAACAATGTTGATTTCTTAGCTAGGATTTCAAAGGTACTTATGGGCAGATGTTTAAATCCGCAAGTCCAGAACGTCGACACCTTCATCTTCTGTATGCCTCAGTTTTGGGGATTGGTGGGTAAGGTTAGTGGACTAAATTTGGGTCATGGCAGATTTCAATTTGAATTTGCCTCTGAAACAGATTTACAAGGAGTGTTGAACTATGGTTCAACTAATTTCGATGGTTGGATGGTGTCCTACATCCCTTGGAGAGCACTGGCGGATGCTGACTATCCCAGCAATATCAGTCTTTGGATGCGAATTACGGGTCTGCCATTTAAGTACAGAGTAGAGGAGGTCTACAACTTAGTGGCGGGTTCCGTTGGTGAGATCATCAAGATCGATGTGAATAAGGGTAAGGTTCTGTTAAATTTACCTTTCTCTAAACCTTTAATATTCTCCTCAATTCTAGAATTTGAAGAAGGAAAGGAGTCTAAGGTAATGTTTGACTACAAGCGACTAGAAGGTTTCTGCACCCTCTGTCACCGTATGACACACGCAGAAAACGTGTGTTATAAGGCCAAGAAAGAGGTTACTGCTGTATCTAGCTCAGCCAAGAGTAAGAATGGGTTGGCTGGTAGAAACAGAAGTTTCAAAGGCGTTGTAACAGGGGGTAAATTGACAGCTGTGACACAGCCTAAAGGGGTGAAGCAACTGAGAGCTGCAGAGGGAGCAAAACGCTTCACTAGTTTGGTTCCTCTCACATACCGAAATTACGACAGTAATGCTAGTGATGAAGAGGGTTCTGTGGCACCTAAATCTGCTAAAATAGTTCGGCGACCTCTGTTTCAAGAGGACACCGAAATCATAACTTCCTCTACAGAGCATAGTCTGAGCCAAGAGGCACCAGCAAATCTGGATCAGGGTTTAGTCGCGGAGCCAGTGAAGGTAACTGAGGACACTGAGCTCGTTATTGATAGTGAACTGGATCCGATATTGGAGGCTGACCTTGATTCACTGGCCTTGGTATGCGGTGGTGCAAGCTAGTGATTTCTCTAAGGCCGAAATAGTGAAGGTGCATGAGGATCTGGCCTCTCGGTTGCAGAAATGCAGAGAAGCCCGCTGTCCAAAACCGCCTGTTGGGAGGTCTAAAATGAATTCGAGGCAGGCTACACCACTTAAGGGGGTCAAGAGCAAGAAGATGCTAGTTATAGCTGCTATGTCTCCACGTCCTATAATCCGTGACACTAGGACTTTCAGTTCTACCTCATTGGAATCAAATGAGGACCAGATGGATTAGTACTATGGTGTGTCGAACAAAACAGACTACCTCAGTTTTATTTTGCTATGTTTTTAGATTTAAACGTTGTTTGTTTCTGCAGTTGGTTAAGAATTGTCTTTGTTGTAATTTTCAATTTTGGGCTCTATTACTAAGAGGCCCATTAATAAAAGGAGGCATGATTTTTATTCTTTATTGGGCCTTTTGTATACAGTGGTCAAATTGGGGAACAAGTTTCCTCTTTGGAAGTTTTCAACGAGGGGGTCCTTTAAAGTCAATATTTCTGATACATTACTGGAGACTAGTGTTTGTTAGGATTGGTTCCTTAGTACCTTTCAGTGAAAAAGTTTTCCAAACAGTTACTAATAATTGGGTTAGTCCAGGGACTGTTAGAAGGGGTCCAATAAGCTACAATATATACCAAAGTAAGTTTTTGGCAGTCAAAAATTTTGTTATTCACAGTCTGAAATTTTGGGTTGGCTTTATGGTTACCTTTTATTTCTTTGTGAAGTACTATTCGCAGTTACCAAAGGGTAGTCTATGGGGGCAATATAAATGCTCTATTATTTTAGAAATCCCTTATGGCTTGTCACACATTATGTTGGAACTGTGAGGGAATTGGAAACAAAATATCACTTAATTACTTGAGAGATCTTTGGAAAAAATATAGACCTGAATTTTTTTTTCTGTGAGAGACAAAAAAAAATTATCAATTTCTCGAAAGAATCCAATTACATTTAGGGTATGATTTCTTAACAACAAATGAACCGTTAGGGTCCAGTGGGGGTTTGGTGTTATTTTATTCGACTTCATTCAATGTGTCTATTAATCATAAAGACACAAATATGATCGATATATCGCTAGATATTCAGGGAACGCGGTCGGCGATTACATTTTTCTATGGAGAACCGGTCCAAAATAAGAGAGACTACGTCTGGAAACGTCTAACTCGAATGGGTATGATTAGGACTTCACCCTGGTTAATTATAGGGGATTTTAATGAATTAACCGGCAACCATGAGAAGCAAGGTGGCTTGTTACGACGTGCAAACTCTTTTACGCAATTTAATCAAATGTTACGGGCCTGTAACTTGATCGGGTTTCCCCAAATAGGCAACTTGTGGTCCTGGCGCGGAATACGTAATAATGGCATAGTACGGTGTGTCCTAGACAAAGCCTACGGAAACGGAGAATGGCACGACATGTTACCACGCTCTGAATTAGAATACTTAGATATGGTAGGATCAGATCATTGTCCAATCCTAGGTCGATTTAGGACTCAAGACCATACGCTGAATAAACAATTGCACTTTGACAAACAGTGGATCAACAAACCCGGTTTTAATGACTTAATAGCAAAAAGTTGGAAAGGTAATTCCGGTCGTCAGAATCTATCCTTCGTGGGGAAAATACTCTCTTGTCGCAAGGAAATCTCCCATTGGAGGAGGAAATTTTACCCTAATGAAGATAACAAAATTAAGGAACTAAAGAAGGCTATTGAGGATCTTAAGTGTGGCAATGCTATTGATACTGTAACTTTGCAAGAAGCTAATGAGAGGCTTTATCGGGCTTATAAGGAGGAGGAAACATATTGGAAGCAGAAAAGCCGGATTAAATGGCTCCGGGAAGGTGATGAAAATACTAGGTTCTTCCACGCTTCGACTAAACAATGTCGTGCGAGAAATCGTGTTGTTGGTTTACTAAATAAGGATGACATATGGTTAACAAAGGATGTAGATATTCAATTTGAAGCATCCAATTACTTCTCAGAGTTGTTCTCCAGCAATGGTACAACTAGTTTCCCTCTCGACACTGTGGATACCAAAATTACTGAGGTAGATAATCAGATTCTGCTTCAACGGGCCACGGAAGATGAGATCAAGAATGCTTTGTTTGTGATGAATCCTGGTAAATCACCAGCGTCTGACGGAATGACAACACTATTTTTTCAGAGGGCTTGGTCGACGATCAAGGCAGACCTAATCCTGTTAGTTAACAATTTTTTGTCACAAGGAAAATTTGAGAGAGGTTTAAATCAGACAAATATCTGTCTAATACCAAAGATATCTTGGCCAACTAAAATGACAGAATTCAGGCCCATTAGTCTATGCAATGTGGGTTATAAGATTATTTCTAAAGTGCTGAGTTTACGACTAAAGAAGTTGTTACCGAAATTGATTAGCGAGACACAGTCAGCATTTATGACTGGCCGCCTTATATCTGATAACATTCTAATTGCACAAGAGATGTTTCACAGTCTTCGAACTAACAAAGCGGTGAAAGGGAAATTTAAGGCCATTAAAACAGATATGAGTAAGGCTTATGATCGAGTCGAATGGGCCTTTATTGAAGCATTATTAAGAAAATTGGGTTTCTCTGAGAAATGGACACGGTGCGTAATGTATTGTGTTATGAGTGTGGAATATGCTATTCTATTAAATGGTTCCTCTAAGGGTAGGGTCTTGCCACATAGAGAGGACCCCTTGTCACCATATTTATTTCTACTTTGTACGGAGTTTCTTATATCTAAACTGTGGCAGGCAGAAGTTCGGGGGCAAATAACGGGCATATCAATTACCCGGGCTAGCCCAAGAGTGTCCCATCTTCTCTCTGCGGATGATACACTATTCTTTTGCAAAGCTACTAACAGAGAAGTCTCGACTAAACTTAGAATATTAAAGGAGTATGAGAAGGTGTCGGGGCAACAGAGTAATTTTGCCAAATCTTCTATACAGTTTGGTCATGCTGTACCAGCTACACATCGCGCAGAGTTACAACATATTTTAGGAATCTCAAAAACAGGGGGAATGAGCTCCTATTTAGGTATCCCGGAGGATATGAGTGGGCCAAACTCAAAAGTTTTTGCATTTATACAGGAGAAACTCAATGAACGAGTGAATAGTTGGTCGTCGAGATTTCTCTCTAAAAGGACGAAAGAAATTCTAATTAAGTCGGTTCTTACGGCTCTGCCCACTTATGTAATGTCTTGTTATAGACTACCACAAAGTGTGGTAAACAAGCTGAATTCGGAAATTGCCGACTTTTGGTGGTCAAATAATAACACCTCCAAAGGAATCCACTGGAAAAAATGGAGAAAACTGTGTTTGCCGAAATCAGAGGGATGTTTAGGTTTTCACACTTTAGAAAATTTTAACTCTGCACTGTTGGCAAAACAACTATGGCGATTACTTGAGACACCCGATTCTCTCTTGGCAAGAGTGATGAAAGGAAGATATTACAATAAAGATTGTCCCATTACCGCGAAACTGGTCTCTTCTCCCTCATATGGCTAGAGAAGTTTAATCTCCGCTAGATCCTTACTTTCCAAAGGACTTATTAAACGAATTGGAGACGGTAAGGGAACTAGAATCTGGAAGGATCCTTGGATTCCCGATACTGTACCTCGCCCGGCAACGAATTTAGGTATAACTTTATTTCCTGATATGACTGTGGATCAGTTTATCGACCACAATACACATTCATGGAAAGAAGTTTTAATAAACCAATATTTTGATACTGTGGACACACAGTTAATTCTGGGGATCCCAATTTCACGGATAAATAGACCAGACTATTGGGGCTGGCACTATAATAGAACGCGGAGATTTTTGGTCAAATTGGGTTATCCAGTTGAAGATGAATATGTTATTATATCACATCGGATCATAGGACCACATTTTCAGGACTTCTTCAAGCATATTTGGACTTTGGATTGTCCTTCTAAAATAAAACACTTTATCTGGCAAGCTGCTCAGGGATGTGTTGCCGTTAAAGATAATCTAGCTAATAGAGGTATTCCATGTGATACCCGTTGTACACGTTGCGGATCCGAAATTGAATCTATCAATCATGTGATTTTTGAGTGTCCTCCAGCACTCCAAACATGGGCATTATCAGCGATTCCGTCGGCGCCTATGCAGTTCCCGGCATAATCCATTTGGGCAAATTTGGCTTATCTGTTCTGGTGTAGTCCAACTAACGATGATATTAGGATTTACCCATGGATAATTTGGGCCCTGTGGAAGGCAAGAAATGAACATTGCTTTTCTAATAAGGCATCTGATCCCAGAAATATAATTATTCAAGCTAGAGCGGACTACAAGGAATGGTCCGGGGCAAGAAGTCTTGACTAGGTTCCTGACTTTTCTACCAGGGAGAGTCAGGAGTTACCAAAGTCCCCTTTTGCTTTTCCATCCACAACTGATCACAGATTCACAAGTTATAAATGCTTTGTGGACGCATCCTGGAAGGATACAGATAACAAAACCGGTTTTGCTTGGTTCTGTTTTCCGGATTCGGTGGGCGGAAGTCTTATGGGGGCTCGCGGAGTCCATCAGCGTCTCACGACTTTACATTCAGAGGTGGAGGCAGTTCTATGGGTGATGGAATCCTTAGCGGAACAACATATTAAAGAGGTGGAGGTTCTAACGGATTGTGAGACGGTGCAGAAGATTTTCAATCATCCAGAGGATTGGCCGGCATTTTCCCCCTTTTAGGAGGTTTTTTGTAAGCTCAGTTCGGGATTTTCTAGTTTGTCTTTATCAGTTATTCTGAGACTTTTGAGTCATAAGACGGATTTTCTTGCTCGTTCAGCAAGAGAAGATGCGTCTGATCCTTTGTAACTTTCGTAATATATAGCATAATTGCCGTTGACAAAAAAAAATGCATACTATATTAAACCCATAAACTAAGATTCACCTAAAATGAGAAGCTCACGTAGGAAATTGGTCCAATAGCTGGAGAAGCCCAAATTTTACGAAACCGCCAATGAAAGGTCGATACTCAACAAATAGAAAACCACGTTTGCATCAGTTCACCTGCAATTTTAATATTTTACTGTCGAAGAGTGAAATTCTGTTTTTAATTTATTGCCGGAGAAAAATCACGATAGTTGTCGTCGGTCTGTGTGATTGCTGATGAAGTCTATTTTTACGTTCACGCCAAATTTCATATATTGTCGCTTGCCGGAGGAATAAGAGAATTGATTTCCGGTGAACATGATTAGAGAAACCAAGGAGACAATCGATCACTCTGTCCCAGTTGTTATCCTATCCTGATAGAAGAAGATTCACAGTAAGTTGAGCCCATAGATCTCATGAGTACTCACATTCAAAGAATAGGTGGTTTCGACTTTTGGAATTTCGATTACAGAGGAGGCAATTTGTGTATGTGGAGAGTCTTCAAGCTGCTAAGCGATTTCTTGTAGGACACCTGTTATGAGCTTCTAACCAGATAAAGGTGGAATGCTTTGGGATTCGATGTTTAATCTAAACTATTTCGCTCCAAATTACGTCTGAGTTTGATTCCCTTCAATCATTGTAGATTGAACTCGAGGTGAACTTTGGTTGGGCTTTACCATTAACTAACCAGGATGGTGAATCTTCTATTCCAGATATAATTATTGTGGTTCGATGCGCTTGGACTTGTTGAATTTCATCTGATATATCTGGTGCCATTTGCCAAGAATTATTTCTCCACATCATGCAAGTTTCTGTTTGATGTGAATGCCTGTTGGTTTGGGACCTTGAGTTCAGAAATTGTCTCAGAACACCATATCCATCGAACTATGATCTGAAAACACACCTAAAATAAAATTGAATTAAGAAAAAGAAAAAAATCGAAAATAGGTCAAATGACCAATTTAATCCCGTGAAATTTCACTAAAACCCGGCCCAATCCCTATTACTCGACCCAATCACTAAAACCCGACTCAATCCCCTAAAACTCGACCCAAACCCTAAAACCCGACCCAGTCCCCCACTAGATCCTTAATTTCGTGAACCAGTCTCTCACACTCCTCTCTCCTTTCGCGAAATCAAATTTGAATAACTCTGTCCATCACCTCTCGTAACTTCCTGTGATTTCACTTATCTCTTTCGTAAACCTACCCTAACTACTGTAAAACTTCGTGGAATTTCGCTCCAAAGGATATATTTTTTCCACCGAACGCTCCAATTGAAGGTAAATCTTCAAACTTGTGATTGGTTATCATTTTCTTAGGGTATGGTATTCTATTTCAGACTTCAAAGGTTTTGGGATTGATCTAAGGTTTCTGGTACAAAGACTAATTTCAAACTCTCTATGGTTTTGGTTCCGAAATTGGTTTTGGAAGTTGTTATTATTTCAAATGATAGTTGTTGGTGATTGATTAAAATGTAATATAAAACTCTATGTTTTGGTTTTGAAGTAATTGTGGATATTATGTTTAGATAATGTAGATTATCGATTAATTGAGATAGTGTATATTATCGATTGTGTTGAAATAATATAGAATATTTTATGTGACATATCTATTTTTTTCCTGCAGTCATGGTTCAAACTAGAGGAGAGTCAAGTACATGTGTAGTGGTAGAGGAGATGTCGAAGCCGAACCCATTGAGGATATACACATTGAACATGAGAGAATTGACAATGAAGTGTTTGAATACACAATGGTATGTATATTTCACTCTATTATTGTGCTTTGTTGGTAGGATATTTAAGTTGTTGAATTAGATTGACATTGTGCTTGTGGTGAATTGATTTGGTGATAGGTATAACTAGTAAAACTTGTTAGTTTTACTATATTTTCGTAAAACTTGTACAACTTTGTATTTATAAACTTTCGCTAATTGCTGAAAATATGTTTGTGTGTTTTCATGATATACACATTGAACATAAGACACAATTGTTTGTATATATCACTGCTATTATTGTGCTTAATTGGTAGGATATTTAAGTTGGTGAATTGGATTGAATTGAGATTGTGCTTGTGATGAATTGATTTGGTGATAAGTATACCTAGTAAAACTTCTGAGTTAGTCCTTGTAGCTCTCCTTGACTCTCACTACACTGAGCTAGCAGAGTTAGTCGAAAAACTCTTATTCTCCAAACTCTTGAAAAAGCAGTTGGTAAACACAACATCATAATCTTCGCACCACGCAACGATGCTTTAGAACGAAACCTTGATCCTCTCTTCAAATTCTTCTTACTCGAACCTAGAAATCTCAAATCCTTACAATCCTTATTAATGTTTCACATTCTTCCTAAACGAATCTCTTCTCCTCAATGGCCTTTTCTTTCTCATAACCACCACACTCTCTCCAATGACCATATCTATCCTGATGATGTAATTAGACCAAACAGTATGATCCATGGGATCAAACGTCTTTTAATCCCTCGTTCTGTTCAAGAGGATTTCAATCACCGTCGTAGTCTCCGTTCAATCTCCACCGTATTACCAGAAGGAGCTCCTGAAGTTGACCCTAGAACTCACCGTCTTAAAAAGTCAGCTCCTTCAGTCCCAGGAAGAGTGTGAGAGACGTTTCAAGTCCCCTATCTTTACCAACTCACCGTCTTATGGGCCGCGTTTCATTTCTGGCCTGGTTCTACTTCTGGTGGACCTGGTTCAATTTATGGTGGGCTTCTTCTTCTCCAAATTTGGCCCATGATGTTTCTGGATCTGTTTTTATGAGGCCTGCTACATCACAAAGCAAAAGTAGTCAAAGAGTGATGTAATGGGGAATTGCATAAGAGGAAACTGATGCAATGTAGAGACTAAAGGGGTGTGAGTAACTCATTAGTAGAAATGTCAAAGAGAAGAGAGAGGAGAGTGTAGAGAGCTTACTGAAGTGTTCTTGAGTGTTCTTGAGCGATTCCTCTTGGTGAGTCTTTGTGGATCTTTCTATTGTTGTGTGGGTGTAATTCTTTATGGTATAAGCCCCTAAGGATTGGTTGTTAGTCCTTCGAGATATACCAAGTCCGGTATTTAGGACTTGGGAACTCGTTACATCTTGTGTCTTGCATTTTCACTTCCGACAAAGAAACAAATCAAGAAGAAAAGTCAACAAATATCACAACAATTGGTATCAGAGCTTAAGCGGTAAAAAAGGTGCAATCTTTTAAAGAAAGGAAGAGACTTTCTGGTTAAAACCAAGAACTTTCATAAGAAAAGGATCAACTTTGACCTGAATCAAGTAAAACCTTCTGTCAAAAAAGGTTTTATTCGTGTTTATCTATAGGGGAAGAGGTTTTTCTTTGTATTCTTGTTGGTGTGCTGGTATAGTGATCTTCAGAATTCATGGAACCAACACAAGGAAGGTTCGAAGTAGAAAAGTTTGATGGGGAAGGAGATTTCATGATATGGAAGTACAGAATCAGAGCTACTTTGGAGATTCTAGGACATGACTCAGTGTTAATTGAGAAGAAGAAATTCCAGGCTTCATCAGTCTCTGAGTCTGATAAGAAGAAGGAAGAGGATAAAAACGGTATGGATTCAAAATGGTTGGACAAGGAGAGGAGGGTGAGAAATCTCATAGGAATGAGTATAGCTGACATGGTCCTAACAATGTTTATCCATGAACCTACTGCTTTTGATATGTGGAATGCCCTTGAGAATGAATATCAAGTTAAGACACTTCCACACATATTTCATTTAAAGCAGACCTTCTATAGCTTTAAGATGGAGGAAGAAAAAACACTGGACAAGAATCTAGACGTGTTCAACAAACTACTTTCAGATTTGTCAAGTCTGAAGGTTGTCATGAGTGATGAAGACCATGCAGCAATACTTATGAACAACCTTCCTAGCCAATATGAAAGTTTGGTTCATACTCTGAAGTACAGCAGTGGAAGAACTACTATCACAGTAAATGAGATTATAAGTTCTGCGTACTCTATAGAGATGGAACTCAAGAAAAAAGGAAAACAGAAGATTGTTGGTGAAGGGTTATTTTTTCAGTCAAGAGGTAGAAGTGAAAAGAGAAATCATGGAAAAGGAAAATCTGCTAGCAGAAGCAAGTCAAAACCTAAAAAGGAACGAGCTTGCTGGGTATGTGGAAGTCTAGATCACTTCAAAGCAAACTGTCCAAAGAGAGGACATTCTACGTCTCGTCAGTCAAATCACTCAAAGGCAGAAGCTGCAGTTGCTACTTTAGTTGCTTGCAACAATGGAATAGAAGTTAAGAAATGGTTTGATACTTGACTCTGAGTGCTCGTATCATGTTACTTACAGAAAGGATTTGATGTTTGACACAGAGGAATTTGATGGTGGAAAGATATTTATGGGAAATGATACTTTCTGTGAGATAAGAGCTATAGGGAAAGTCAAAATACTAAATTCTGATAGAAGTGAAGTAATTCTAACTCAAGTTAGATACTCACCTTCTGCAAAAAGAAATGTGATCTCCCTAGGCCAGCTAGAATCGTTGGGGTGTTGGTTTATGTCAAGAGATTTTAGAATGAGGGTCTTTAAAGGTGATAAAGAAAGAGTTGTTGAAAGGATCAAACATCAAGTCTTTGGGGAGTTGTGAGCCGTGTATTCTAGGAAAATCTCATAGATAGTCATTCAGAACAGGAAATCATACATCAAGTGAGAGACTTGAATATGTTCACTCAGATCTTTGGGGATCACCAAATGTAACCCCCAGTCTATCTTGATGCCAATATTACATATCTTTTGTGGATGACTACACTTGCTGATCTCATACCTGATCTTATATCCGCTGCACTAACCAAACTTCAAGTATAATCGAATTCTCTATTTATTAGATTCAATTAAGTTAATACAAGACCTAGGGCTTAAGGTTTTGCTAGATTAGTCAATTGATGATTGTCAAATTGCTTAAAAACCTAAAAGTGGTATCAAAACCATGTTGTATTCTTATTGAAATCTGATATTTTCATGCTTGATTGATTGATTAAAAATTTTTTTAATAGAATGAGAATGCATGATTAGGGTTTTGATGAAATAAAAAAATGAGAGCTGATTTTATTATTGCTGAAATCGAAAATTTGAGGTGGTTGTAATCTTAATGAAATATGATATTTTCATGCTTGGTTGATTGATTAAAAGTTTGTTTTAATTGAATTAGAAATGCATCATTAGAGTTTTATTGAAACCAAGAATTAGGGTTTGATTGAAATTGAAAATTAGGGTTTTGTTGAAATCAAAAAATCAGAGCTGGTTGTAACCTTAATGAAATATGATGTTTTCATGCTTGGTTGATTGATTAAAAGTTTGTTTTAATTGAATTAGAATTGCATGATTAGGGTTTCACTGAAATCGAAAAATTAGGGCTTCATTGAAATCGAAAAACTAGGGTTTCATTAAAATCGAAAATTAGGGTTTATGGTTTCAAGGTTCTGATGTGATAAACCAAAATAAAATATAACCTAATTTAAAATAGCCCTGAATGATCCAGGTTAATAAGATTAGACCTAATGTGGTTTTCTCGCAATCGGTTTAAGAAAAATTATACCAAGTTGGAGAAAAACCAGTAGGTACCAACCGACACAGGGTCATGATTAGAAAAATCATAAGTAAAATTTTAAAGCCTTTGATTTGATTTCTTTGGTTTTTAAAATCCCCTGTTAACCCTCTTGAGTGCATATATGATATACATGCAAGTTAAAGTTTAGTTCCTCAAACAAATATTAAGAAATTGATGTCTTTGCACTTCACGTCAACTGTCAAGACTCGTTTCATCGTATGGTGGGCTATCTCGGGTTAGGTACCTACTTTGACATGGGTGAGGCAGATGGTAACGTTACTATATGATTATGAGCTATCAAGAATGTCTTGAGCGTTGAGACATCGAAGTGATTTTGGCATATGAGATGTTAAATCACGACCAGAGTTATATATTTGATATAACTAGCAAATAAGTTGCTTACCTAAATAATTAAGGTCTGGGCGATGAGCTCAGCTCACTCAGATTTTTCTGAAATATTGATCTCGGGATCATTGTATTCAATCGAGGAACTATTGATTGAACATAATGTGAGTTTTCTTAAATATATTAAGATTTTTCAACACTTAAACCATCATAACTAAAACTCCTTACCTCTCTTAATTTCAGCTATGGCAAATAACAATAACCATAACCACAACTCATTCTCCCTTCGATCTGTCCTTGAGAAGGACAAGTTGAATGAGAAGAATTTCCTGAGTTGGTACCGTAACCTGAGAATTGTTCTTAGGCAGGAGAAGAAATACTATGTTTTGGAACAAGTCTTGCCTCCTAGACCGGCTGCCAATGCCACTGTTGCAGCTAGGAATGCTTGGGATATGGATTCCAATGATGTGATAGATGTGTAATGCTTGATGCTTGCGACCATGATCTCGGAACTGCAGGTCCAGTACAAGAATGTGGTGTCGCCCATCGAGATCATGACTGGCCTGAACGGAATGTTTCAGGAACATGCACGATATAAGAGATACCAAACGGTGAAATCTCTTGTCGAATGCAAACTATCGAAGGATGGTTTTATGAGTAGTTATGTCATGAAAATGATGGGTTATATTGATAATCTGGCTAAAATAGACTGTCCCCTTAGCCAAGAGTTGGCTACGGACATCATACGTCAGTCGCTGCCGTCTTGTTATCATCAGTTCGTATTGAACTATAATATGAACAACATGACGAAGATGTTGACTGAGCTACATGGAATGCTTAACACAGCAAAGCCGAATGTCAAGAAGGGCGCCCCGCCTGTACTCTTAGTGCAAGGGGCTAAATCGTTTAAGAAATATGGGAAGGACAAGGGTAAGGGAAAGGCTAAAGCTGACCCGGTTGTGAACCAGGAGCCAACCACATCCATACCCAGAACTAGGCCTGGCCCATATAAAACGGACGTTTGCAATTACTGTAACGAGTAAGGGCAATGGAAAAGAAACTGCAAGAAATATTTGGAATATTACAAGAAGATGAAGAGCAGTATGACGCTCCTTCAGGTATTTTTGTTATCAAAGTAAATGTTGCTTAAACAAGTTCTACTTCATGGGTACTTGATACCGGTTAAGGTGCTCATATTTGTACTAATATGCAGGGCCTAAGCAACAATAGAAGCTTGGAGAAGGGGCAAGTGGACTTACGTGTAAGAAATGGAGCAAGAGTTGTTGCATTAGCCGTAGGAACATATAATTTGTATCTTCCATCTGATTTAGTTTTGGTTTTAAAAAATTGGTACTATGTACCTGTTATAAGCAGAAACATTGTTTCTATTTCAGTTTTGGATACTGAAAGTTTTTCATTTTCGATTAAAAACAAATGTTGTTCCTTTACTCGAGATGACATTGTTTATGGCAGCGCCCTATTATCGAATGAGCTTTATATTCTTGACCAATCTACACCTATATATAGCATTAATATCAAACACTTCAAAGTAAATGATTCGAACCCAAGTTTTCTTTGGCATTGTCGTTTAGGGCATATAAACGAGAAACGCATCCAAAACTTCATCATGATGGGTTTTTGGACTCATTTTATTATGAAGCATTTGAGAAATGTGAATCTTGTTTATTGGGCAAAATGACAAAGGCTTCTTTCAACAAACTCAATGAAAGGGCCAGTGATTTATTGGGCCTAATACATACCGATGTATGCGTTCCGATGAGCCTAAGTGCCAAAGGAAATTTCAACTACTTCATTACAATTACTGATGACTTTAGTAGATACATTTATGTCTATTTAATGAGACACAAATCATAAACTATTGAAAAGTTCAAAGAGTTCCAAAATGAAGTACATAATCAACTTGGCAAGAGTATTAAGGTTCTTCGATCTGATCGAGGAGGTGAATACTTAAGTCAAGAGTTCAGCGACCATCTGAGAGATTATGGAATTATTTCACAACTCACTCCTCCCGGAACACCACAATGGAATGGTGTGTCTGAGAGGAGGAATCGAACATTACTTGATATGGTTCGATCAATGATGAGTCACACTTATCTTTCGTTATCCTTTTGAGGGTATGCTCTAGAAACTTCTGTGTTTACGCTGAATAGAGTGTCATCAAAATCAGTGGCAAAGACACCATATGAGATGTAGACGGGAAAAATTCTCAATCTGTCTTCCTGAAGATTTTGGGATGCGAGGTTTATGTGAAACGATTAATATCCGATAAACTTGCACTGAAATCAGATAAATGCTTCTTTGTTGGTTATCCGAAAGGAAATCAAGGCGTACTATTTCTACAACCGAATCGAGAACAAAGTGTTTGTTGCTCGACATGGTGTTTTTCTTGAGAGAGAGTTTCTTTCTAAGAAAAATAGTGGGAGTAAAGTACAACTCGAAGAAATTCGAGATCTATAGGAAGCTGCTCAATCCGTACAAGAAGAGCAGTAGTTAGACTCGCAAGATGTTGTCGAATCAACACCTGTAGAGCCTAATGTTCGCAGATCCGGTAGAATCCGTCATAAAGCAATGATGGGCCATGACTCCGAAAAGTGGTTAAAGGCCACACAATCTGAAATGAGATCCATGTCAGAAGACCAAGTTTGGTCGTTGGTTGATTTACCTCATAGTGCGAAAGCAATCGAGTGTAAATGGGTTTTCAAGCAGAAAATTCATGTGGATGGTAACATATAGATTTATAAAGCTAGACTGGTAGCTAAGGGTTTCAAACAAGTCCACGGTGTTGACTATGATGAAACCTACTCTCCAGTAGCTATGCTTAAGTCCATTCGGATTCTCCTAGCGACTGCTGCTCATTATGATTATGAGATTTGACAGATGGATGTCAAAACCGCGTTCCTGAATCGTATTCTGGAAGAGGATGTGTATATGACACAACCCGAGGGTTTTGTTGATCCTAAAACTGCTGGGAAAGTGTGCAAACTTCACAAATCCATTTATGAATTAAAGCAAGCATCACAGAGTTGGAATCTTTGTTTCGATGAAGCAGTCAAAGAATTTGGCTTGATCATGAACGAAGAAGAAATATGCGTATACAAGAAGTTTAGTGGGAGCGCAGTTGCGTTTCTTGTGCTGTACGTGGATGGTATATTACTTATCAGAAATAACATTCCGTTGCTGAAGTCCGTTAAGGCTTGGCTCAGAAAATGTTTCTCGATGAAGGACATGGGGGAAGCCACCTATATTCTTGGAATCAGGATCTATCGAGATAGACCTAAAAGGCTGATCGGATTGTGTCAAGACACTTACATAGATAAGGTCTTGAGCAGATTCAATATGCATGATTCTAAGAAGGGATTCTTACCAATGTCTTATGGCATGGTTCTAAGTAAGACGGGGTGTCCCAAGACACCTGCTAAGCGAGAACGCATGAGTAGGATTCCCTATGCTTCCGTAATAGGAGAAATCATGTACACTATGATTTGTACTCGTCCAGACATTGCTTGTGCATTAAGTATGACAAGCAGGTGCCAATCAAATCTAGGTGAGACTCACTGAACTACCGTCAAGAACATCCTGAAATATTTGAGGAATACTAAGGATATGTTCTTGGTGTACGGAGAAAGTGAGGAGTTGGTTATTAGTGGATTCACGGATGCAAGCTTTCAGACGGATAAGGATGATTCCCGGTCTCAGTTCGGTTACGTCTTCTGTCTGAATGGCGGTGCAGTTAGTTGGAAGAGTTCCAAGCAAAGCACCATAGCTGACTCCACTACTGAAGCTGAATACATCACTGCTTCTAAAGCTGCGAAGGAACCTGTTTGGATAAAGAAGTTCATCTCTGAACTTGGTGTGATTCCGAATATTGCTGAGCCGGTGGCGCTGTACTGTGATAACAATGGAGCCATTGCACAGGCAAAGGATCCTAGATCGTACTAGAGATCCAAGCATAGGAGACGTGAAGATCAGCCGAGTTTCAAGCGAAGAGAACGTCGCTGATCCTTTGACGAAAGTACTTTCACGGACTAAGCATGAGTATCATGCTAATGACATAGGCCTTAGGTATCTTAAGATGTAATCTTAGTTCCAGTAGAAGTTATAATAGTTTTGTGTTATGATGTAAACATACTTTGGTTATGTTTTAATGAAATTATTTCATTTCTATTTAATACATGTATTAAATATTTATCCCGAAATAATCATGACATTCTTATAGGTCATCAAGTTGAGGACTTGGTCATGAAACCCTATATGCGTAAAATGCATGATTTATTTCATTCCCTAATCAATGGTTATTAAAGTGGGATACTGATAACGAGATAGACTGGTATGTGAGGTGACTGATGACTAAGTTTCATGGAGTCATTGATAATAAGTATCAAGTCAATCACATAGATGTGTGTCACATGAACATGTTTGACCCGCTATGAGAACTCTACGAGATCGTATAATGAGTGTCATAAGAGATTCTCATACGACTATAGAGCATAGTCCTTAGATCTGAGTTCATGCTGTTTTCTTGCACATGAATTGGTGTGTTTTGAAAATTTCAAACGCCAACCGTAACTGGTGGTTATAAAGGAATTTGTCGGATAGATCATGAAATGTGAGAAAGGAACAGAGGATGGAACAAGATGAAATTTGTCTGTCCTATATACGGAAAAAGATGTCTCTGGGCCCTTCAGAAGATTTGATACTGTAAAATGCATGGCCGTGCTCAAACAAGGTGAAAGACGCTTGTTTGCTCTATGAGTACAAATTCAATTTTTATGAACATTGATCTGGATCATTAACACGAACTCTTGCCTTAGAGCAGATAGAGATATGGAGACAAATGGATTTTGGGAATATATGATTCATGTACAAGTGGGAGATTGTTGGGAATGTACTGCAATCATTTGTACTTACTCGTGTGGTCGGTTCTAACATCGAGATTAGACAAAGTCATATAGTACTAGGGGTTGTAATGGCTTGCTAGAGTCCACTTATAATCTGTGAGTTAAGATACTCATTACTAGTACTATATGATCCTATTGGGTCACACACTTAAGCAAATTGAGACAATTTAATAGGGAATGATCATTATAGGAATGATTTATGACTTGATCATAATAATACATGATTTCGGATGAGAACATGTGTTTTGGGCCAGACCTAAATTAATCCTAATTCAACTAGGAATTAATTAGGTGTTTCGGGCTCGGCCTAAATTAATCCTAATTCAACTAAGAATTAATTAGGTGTTTTGGGCTGAGCCTAAATTAATCCTAGTTCAACTAGGAATTAATTAAGTTAACTTAAACTCCCTATATATAATATAGGGCATGTTTTTAATGAGATAAGAAACCCTAGCCGCTGACTGAACAAGTCGAAAACCTAAGAGAATTGCACACAAAGTTCTAGCAAACTTCTCTCCTACTTTCGTGCGTGTGGACTATCAATAGAGGTGCTACACTTGGAGCACTTGCTGATCTCATACTTGATCTTATATTCGCTGCACTAACCAAACTTCAGGTATAATCGAGTTCTCTATTTATCAGATTCAATTAAGTTAATACAAGACATAGGGTTTAGGGTTTTGCTAGATTAGTCAATTGATAATTGTTGAATTGCTTAAAAACCTAACAGAGAGGTCATCGACAAGGTTGCATGTCGATGGTGATAAGGTTTTCTGCAGTGCATGTCGAAGGTGTAGTTGATCGGTGGTTTCAACTCAGAAATCACAGAGTCGTGAAGAGGAAAAGTCGCGAATAGGAAGAGTCGTGGAGAGCAAGTGAGGGAGATAAGAGAGAGATTGAAACGAGGTGGATATTGTGAGGGATGTGTCGAGTCCCCTCTCTTTACCGAGTGGACCGGGACAAATCTGATGGGCTTATGGGCCGCATTTCATTTCTGGCCTGGTTCTACTTCTGGTGGACCTGGTTCAATTTCCGGTGGACTTCTTCTTCTCCAAATTCAACCCATCACGTTTCTGGATCTGTTTTTATGAGGCATGCTACATCACAAAGAAAAAGTAGTCAAAGAGTGATGTAAGGGGGAATTGCATAAGAGGAAACTGATGCAATATAGAGACTAGAGGGGTGTGAGTAACTCATTAGTAGAAAGAGTCAAAGAGAAGAGAGAGGAGAGTGTAGAGAGTTTACTTGAGTGTTCTTGAGGGAATTCTCTTGGTGAGTCTTTGTGGATCTTTCTATTGTTGTGTGGGTGTTACTCTTTATTGTATAAGTCCCTAAGGACTGGCTGTTAGCCCTTCGAGACGTACCAAGTTCGGTATTTAGGACTTGTGAACTCGTTACACCTCGTGTCTTGTATTTTCACTTTCTACAAAGAAATAAATCAAAAAGCAAAGTCAACAAATATCACAACAAGAAGCTTCTCCTGTTCTTCCAATCTACGATGCTATGTCACCAGGTCAATCTCTAGCTTCAGCTCCAGGACCTGGTGGTCCACGTCATTACTTCAACGGAGAAGCTCAAGTCAAGGACTTTATCCACACTCTATTACATTACGGTGGCTACTGAAATGGGTCGACTTGTCTCTGAAGGCTATGTTTTAACTGTTCTTGCTCCTAATGATGAAGCCATGGCTAAACTCACAACGGACCAGCTTAGTGAACCAGGTGCTCCTGAACAGATTGTGTATTACCATATCATACCGGAATATCAAACGGAAGAGAGTATGTATAACTCTGTTCGGAGATTTGGCAAAGTAAAGTATGATTCTTTGAGATTTCCACATAAAGTATTGGCTCAGGAAGCTGATGGATCTGTCCAATTCGGACATGGTGAAGGCTCTGCTTACTTGTTTGATCCTGATATTTACACTGATGGTCGGATTTCAGTTCAAGGTATCGACGGTGTTTTGTTCCCGGCGGAGGAAACTCCGGTGACGGAGATTAAACCAGCTTCTCCGCTCATTAAGAAAGTTGCTCAATCAAGAAGAGGTAACAATAAAGTTTCCATCTTTTCACATTTATCACACTTAATTTTAGATTTACAATTTTGGTGCAATAAGGATTTGATTATGACAAATAAACTCAAAATTCATAATTTGTTTGTGTCAAAAATTCTTAATCTAGACATTAATACTATACTTAACTTTTTAATGTGTAATGATAACATTAATCAAATAGAGAAGCAGCCATGAGTTTGATAGTTGAAGTAAGTAAACACGTGGGATTTGGAATAAAGGAGAGAATCGTGACAAAAACTCTCTTAACAAATTTTGTTTTTTAATTCCAAATATTAGCCCTATATGTGTTTTCTTTAATTCTAATCCACCGACGAATAATCTTGTATTTATAATCATTAAATTAAGGAATTTGTTCTTTCTATAGGACCAGCTGTGAAAAATATTTTAAAATATTGGGGATCAGTTAACACGGGAAATATAAGTCTTGTACTTCCTATGCCATGTCATTCAATCGCCGACAAAGAGCGGAACAGATGCAACACCGATCGATAGATTCCTATTGAGAGTTGTAGAAGATCTCGATTTTTGTTACAAGTTTCCTTGGGGAAGATGGAATTTCGAGCATATGTTTCTCATGATCGAGCACACAATGAAGCATTTCAAAGGCACGGTCTGAGGTAAGGTTGGGTCATCCCTCATTTTGTACATCCTCTCGAGGTTAGTTTACATTTAATTTCATTTATTAGTTATTGTGTGGTGTTTCTTACATTTCCTCCTAAGTTTGTGGTTGTATTTATTGGGTTTTGAGTCAATTCCGACATTTTACAGTAATTGTCGAGAGTTATTTCCAGACGCAGACCCGTCGTGTCCTCGGATGTGGAGGTCCAAGTTCTAGTAACCAAACATGAGGGGATATTCTTTTCCCGCAATAACCAAATTCCTTGATAAAACTACGGTAATTATATGAATTTACTTTGTATAACTATAGTTAGTTATTTATAATTTGTATAATTACAGTTAGTCGTTGATTTATTTGTTTTGTAGGAGATTTTCAGTACATTCTCTCCACGTACCGATGAAGAGTGTAGTATGCTGGCTAAAATTATAGAAGAAGAGGATGAAGAAACACATGATTTTGAGATTGAAAGTTGGAGGCAATGTATCCACGCTGGGAAGAGAATTATGTTTGAAGAGATGTATAACCAAGATGTGGAAGCACGATTATGTACTCCGCCTTCTGTTCTGAATCAAGGCCCACCTCCACCTTCTGCTCCGAGTCAAGCTGAGTTGGTTGATATGCTTAAGTTATTAACAGAAGAGGTGAATTGTTTGAAGAAAATAGTGACATTTTTGGAACATGTAAAACATGTATTACTTGTATAACTCGAATAACTTGTATAACTTTATTACTGTTCAAATACATGGTGTTGGGGTTTGTGCTAGTGAAGGTGGTGGTGTTGCCTGTGATGCTGGTGGTGTTGATGTTGAACTCGATGATGGTGTTGCACCTGCTGAAGCTGCACCCATTGATGATGCACCCGTTGAAGGTGCACCCGTTGAAGCTGATGCTGCACCCAGTGATGTCGCACCCGATGTTAGCAAGGTATAACATGTATAACTGGTATAAAAAGTATTTTTTGTTATAAGTAGTATAACTTGTATAACTATTCGATTGTAGGCTGATGAAACTCGTGCCGGTATTAGTGAGGTATACGTGCGAACAAGTAAGCGCACAGCGGATTATGACCCAAGTCCGGTAGTGACTAGGGCAAAGGCAAAAAAGGTGTGAACAATTTAGTAGTCTATCTAAGTTAAAAACTCATTTATCAATTTGTGTATAAGTCTATCCAATGTAAGGTTATGTTTATATGTTTCAAACATGTTTAAGTCTTGAAGGTTATGTTTATATATTTCAAACATGTTTAAGTGTTGAATGTTATATTTATATGTTTGAAACATCTTTATGTGTCTAACATCATTCGAAATATTATTATGCTTAAATAGTTAAACTAACACCAATCGAACTTTAACAATCTTACAAAGGACCAAAATATTTTTCGACCCTCTCCACGAGCTTAACCACCACTGCCTTTTGCTCCCCCATCTCCTTCTTCAGCATCGCCACCTTCACCTTGTACATCTCTATCTTCTTCTCCATCTTCTCGATACTATATTTCAGGTTCTCACACTCTCCTTGTATAACTTGATCCCAACTTGTTTTCCTGTGGAGACCATCGTTCTGTGGGTGGAAACGACATCAGTTAGACTAAAGAAGTAAGACTATTCTATTAGATATACTAGTTCCACTAGATATAATAGTTACAATTTATATACTAGATATACTAGTTAAACAACATCAGTTATAGTAAAGAAGTAATACTAGTTCCACTAGATATACTAGTTAAACAACATCAGTAAGAGTAAAGAAGTAATACTAGTTCCATTAGATATACTAGTTAAACAACATCAGTAAGAGTAAAGAAGTAATACTAGTTCCACTAGATATACTAGTTAAACTCGACATCATTTTAGATATACTTGTTAGACTAAACAACATCGTTTGTACCCTATACACTCGACATTTGAAATAGATCTTGTTTCGGGTATGTTCATTTGTTTTTTCCACAATGATAGCTTCACCACATGGAAAATTATGAGGAATTCCCCCTTCACTATCTTGGACGTATTCAATTTGCCTAAACATTTCAACGATTTCTTGCTCGGAGTGATCGGTGTCATCCTCCTCGGTCCAAGACATAATGTAAGACCTAATTCAAAATCAAAGCTCAACATTTTTTTTCTACAAACCCTAACTAGAGAGGAGACCTTACTGTGAGAAAAGAAGTCGAGAGAGGAGATGATAGACAAGATATGAGAGAAAATTTCGAGAGAGGAGATGATAGACAATAGACAAGAGATGAGAGAAGATTTCAAGAGATGAGAGGAGAAATTGTTGAGAGAGAAGAGAAGAGAAGAGAAGATGTCGCGAGGGAGAGAGGCAGGAGTGAGGAGGAGAGAGAAATTTTAGTTTTACAATGGATTATAATAGATTACCAAATGATTCTAAGTGTTTTATGTATTTGAATTCTAGAATCAATATATATTCATTGCTTTAAATTCTAACATGATTATAAATTTAGAAAGTCACACTAAACTATATGGAATATGGTGGACTAATGTAATTAAGTCTAAAAACCTTATTTTAATTTTACTTTGAAATAATATATCGAGTAATTCATCACTATATACACAAAATATAATCATCTTAATGTTAACTTATAAGAATTGAGTTTCATTGTAGATTATCTTACTTATAAATATTTTATTCTTGTATCATTTTCTAAGAAACAATATTACAAAAAAAATATTATCATAAACTCATTATTTAAATAACAAAATATCCATATGATTTAAAAGGCCATAAGGCCCAAGTAGGCAACAAAATGAAAAAACCCAATTTATTTATTTCAATTTTAAATATAAAAAAATACCGAGACATGTTCATATGCTCTTGGGAAACATCTCTAGTTTTACGAGTTTCACAAGATTTACAGATACTATTTTCCAAAAAGTTCCATAACTCCTGGGAAACATATCCAATTTTACGAGTTTCACAAGATTTATAGATACTCAGTTTCCAGAGAGAGCCATAACACTCTTAGGAAATACCCCAATTTTATGAGTTTCACAAGTTTTACAGATTCTCATTTTCCAGAGAGAGCCATAAAGCTCTTAGGAAATATCCCAGTATTACGGGTTTCACAAGTTTTACAGATACACAACAAATCATTGATTGACCTCATCTTCTGCTAGATATCTGAGTATTAGCGATTGGAACCTTTGTCTTGACCTCCTTACGTTTGATGATCTTGGACGTGTCCATAACTCGGACCAATAATATTTAGAACAAAGCTCATGTAATTTACAAGGTCGAGGTTTGATCTTATGGTAATGAATGAATGCAGCTAATGCGTAGAGACACATATACTCTTTGATGTTGAACACTCTACAGCAGCAACTCTTTGATTCCAAGCAAACAAAATAAGTCTTCCTATCACTACCAACAACATCGAATTCAAAGGTAGTGAGTGCCATCACAATCAACCTCTCAACAACAACCCATGAATCATGCTTTACGTTCTCCACATATGGCACCAATTTTTTTTCTATTGTACCTTTCTTTGTTTCCATCTGATGATCACTAAACCACTTCAAAAATGTTTTGAGGATAATATCAAACATGGGTATTAGGGAGACCTTTCTTGCTTCATTAAACATACTATTCATAGACTCCACACTGTTGCTTGTGTCGATATTATACCTTTCTCCTGGAAAGGCACACCTAGCCCACTTTTCCTTCATAATACTTTCCTCCAACTATCTGACTACAGATGAAAATCTTCTCACAAATAAACTATATACACGGTTGAAATCGACAACTGTGTACTGCCTACTATACTTCATGAATTTCCAACCAACTATATCTTTGTTGGTATTAGACGCATGAGCTCTCACATTTAATGACATATGCCATATGCAGTACCCGTGATGGGTTTCTGGATACACATTAGCTATGGCACCGATGAGCCTTGCATTTCTATCACTTACAAATACCAATTTGGAAGAATATGATATAACTGTCTTCAATGTTTGGAAAAACCATGTCCAACTAGCATCGTTCTCTCCATCGAGTACACCATACGCAATTGGATAATGGTGCCGATTCGGATCTTGAGCCATGGCAAAAACTAATACACCACCATATTCGTTTTTGAGGAATGTTGTATCTACAATAATCACTTTCCTCATCCCCCTAAACCCGTTAATGCTAACTCCCAAAGCTATGAAAAGATACTTGAACTTCCCATTCTTATCTGCTTGCACCCGTGTTATTGTACCCGCATTTATCTTCCGTAAATCGTACAAATAGGAATGTGTCATCTTGTAGCTTTCTTCCGAAGTGCCATGCATCCTATCAATAGCAAGTTTTCCCCCTCTCCTCGCGGTGGAGTACGATATACTCACGCCTAGTTTTGTCTTCACAAGACCCATGATAACTTTATGAGTTGGAGTGTTCATTTGTCCAGGAAAATCCTCTTGCAAAAGAATTGTAACTATTTCTGGCATGCATTGCCTCTTCGTGCCACTACTCGCTCTAACTAGCCCGAGAGCATGTATGCATCTTTGTGTTTACTTTATAATCCTAAAAATATCCATATTCCTAATCCTTGATGCTCGTACACCCCATTTGCAGCCTTCTTTCTTACATACAATCCACAACCGACATGGTTCAAATATTTTAATAGCAAAACAAAAGTTGTTGACAAATGATCCTTTATCCACAACTTCTTGCAATGTATTCTTATCTGCAAATTTTTGATGCAAACTCAAACCTAAAACATCTTCCCATTTCTGTGCAAACTGACTACTCTCTACAATGGGTGGACGTTCTACATAGACATCACCAATATCCGATCTCTCAACACTAATATCCACACTTCCATCTTGTGGTTCAATTTCATTCTCTCTAACTGGTGGAGAATATACTGTAATAGTAGTTGTTACTCCCTCAACATCATTACGACCAACAGAGCTATGAACTGCTATCGACACTTGTCTCGACATTTTTTTCTTAGGTTCTTCCGATCTAGTTATGACATCCACGAGCAATGTTGCCGTACTACGATTACATTCATCAATGTAAGCAAGATAACCACATACATCCACATCATAACATATAGTCACTTCAAACCTTATTTTCATGTAAACCAAGCCTCTCATATAGACAATCTTTTATCACCGGCAAACTGATATCCTCTACTGCGTGCTTCATCAATATACAACTAACACGGTCGTTCCATTTAAACCATATCACGACTTTGGCGTTCATAATGCCCTGCTAAAACAAATAGAAAAATTGATTCAGTTTTGTATAACTTATGTAGTTTTACCAGTTTTACTTGTATAATGCACTACACTACATTTCACTCAATTGTTACCATATTCAAGTCTTATTCGAGCCAGATTCTACCAAATAATCAGAACAAAATTGTCAATTACGCAATTAATCTTCTTCAGCCCACTGCAAAGATGCAAATTAAGAATGTATAACTGATTCAGTTCTATATATTTGGTTCATAAACGTAAAACTTATTGAGTTTTACTAGTTTAACCATCGCAAAAATTAACTTATATCAACTCAGATTCGATCGATTGTTTAGGCAGTTCTAAATCTATAATGCACTATGTTTCAGTCTATACATTCCAATTGTTACCAATTTCAAGTCTTATTCGAGCCAGATTCCAGATTCTACCAAATAACCAAACCAAAATGATCAATTATGCAATTAACCTTCTTTACATCAATGCAGAAATGCAAATCAAGAATGTATAACTGATCCAGTTATGTATAACTGGTTCATAAACGTAAAACATATTGAGTTTTACTAGTTTAACTATCGCAGAAATCAACTCAAATCGACTCAGATTCAATCGATCGTTTAGGCAGTTCTAAATCTATAATGCACTATGTTTCAGCCTATACATTCCAATTGTTACAAATTTCAAGTCTTATTTGAGTTAGATTCTACCAAATAATCAATTATGAAATTAACCTTCTTTAGCCCAATGCAGAGATGCAACTCAAGAATGTATAACTGATTCAGTTCTGTATAACATGTCATAAACATAAAACATATTGAGTTTTACTAGTTTAATTATCACGAAAATCAACTCTTATCAACACAGATTCAATCGCCTATGTTACCAATTTTAAGTCTTATTCGAGCTAGATTCTACCAAATAACGAAAGCAAAATTATCAATTTCAAGCTTAAAATTGATTTTGCATTTAACCTTCTTACGCCCAAAACGGATATGCAAATCAAGAATGAAGTTGTGGAGTATAACAAACGACGTCAATGGCAGGACATGCAGCGACGGTGCACGTCGGAACCACTTTCAGAAGCGGCGGCGTTAGTGAGAAGAGTGAATTTTTCTGGAGACGGTGGCGAACAAGAAAGGAGAGTGAGATGAGAGAAGAGTGATTTTTTTCAAAATAGTTAATTAAGTAAATTTTTGAGAAGGGCATTTTTGGAATATCAAGTTTCATTAATAGGTTTGTATATAAGACATTACATATGTGTAGAAGAGATTTAACTTTCTCCAAAATTGTAGTTTTGAGATCTTTAACCCCTTGAGCTCCAATAAATTCGATAAGTGAACCAAATTTAGTCCAAGGATATGTCCAGAAATTTATCCAATCTCCATCGCCTAGTATGATCTTTATCCATTTCATTGTAGTTTTTCTTAATTTGAGTAGTTGCTTGAAGTTCCATGTCTGGTTCTCAGCCGGTTTGAGTTCCCAAAATGATTTTTCTTTTAGGACGTTTTGTTGGATCCAAGCTACCCAAATGGAATCAGTAATGAAGAAGAGCATCTATATTATTTTGAGAGTACATGTCATGTTCCACTCCCCATGATTTTTGAGTCGTAGGCCACCTTCGTTTATAGGTTTGACTGCTGTTTCCCAAGCTATTTTTGCAGAGTGATGGCCTTCCAGATTGCCTTTACATAGAAATGAACTGCATAATGAATTTATCTGCTTGATGCACTTCTTTGGCAGGATTAAAGCGCCGCACCAGAAGTTATATAAGCCTGCAATCACAGAGTTAAGGAGTCGTACACGCTTTGCTAATGACAGGTATTTAGAAGACCATGCACCAATCTTTAATCTGATTTTTTGAAGTACAGGGTTCACAGTCTGCAAGAAAAAGTTTTTTAGATGATAATGGTAGGCCACAATACCTAACCGTAAGGGTCGCTTTAAAAATCCTGATATTGATTCGATTTCAGCTTCTTGTGCAGGTGAAAGGCCAGCTGCGAAGAAGCATGATTTAGTTGGGCTGATGGCTAGGCCATATGGGTTCTTGAATCATTCCAAAACCTGGAGGATGTTGCGGATTTAGGAGGCAGATCCATCTGTGAAGAGTAAGAGGTCGTCGGTAAAGCAAAGGTGGGTCAGTTTGGTTTAAGAGTAGAGTGGATGATATCCTATAAGTCCATTTTCTGCAGCCTTATTCTGATTATGAGACATGAAGTTCATAGCAATGCCAAAAAGGTACAGAGACAAGGGGTCTCCTTGTCGGTAGTCCTCTAGTTCCCTGAAAATAACCATGGAGATTTCCATTTAATCCAACTGAATACCGCAGTGTAGATATACATTCTTTAACCCATCTAATGAATCTTTATGGCAGGTGTAGAGCTTCCAGGCTGAGAAGGATGAAGTCCCATTTCAGAGAATCAAAGGTCTTTGCAACGTCAATCTTGAGGGTAAATCTTGGGGTGGCCTTCCTTTTATGATAGCTGTTTAAAAATTTTGGTGGCAAGAAGGCAGTTTTCCGGCATTAATCTCCCATTAATGAAGGTTGTTTGGTTGGAAAGTATCATTCTTGATAGCAATGGTTTTAGTCTAGCAACTAAAAGTTTTGAGATGAGCTTGTATATTGTATTGCAACATGAAATCGGTATGTAGTCTCTTATAAATGTGGCTCCCAGAAACTTTGGAATCAATGTGAAAATCGTGGAATTTGTTGGTGCTGGCATGTAGTTGTAGGTGAAGAAGTTCTTGACCGATCCTATGACTTCATTTCCAATAGTTGTCCATGCTGATGTGTAAAACTTTGAAGATAACCCGTTTGGGCCTGGGCATTTGTTTGGGTTAAGTTTAAATATAACCTTTGTTATTTCTTCTACAGTTGGACGTGAGTCTAGTACCTGTTGGTCGGAGACTGAGAAAATGAAGGATAAACGCAGTAATACATCCTCTAGAGACAGAGATCGAGGTGCTGGAAAAGGTCCGAGTATATTCATGAAGTGGTTCACTGCGAGAACTCCCATTTCTTGCGGACAGTCCATGGTGAGTCCATCGAGGTTTTCTAATACATGTATATAATTTGCTGCTTGTCTTGCTTTTGTCACTTTGAGAACGAAATTTGAATTTTGATATCTGGTTGCCAGCCAATTTATTCTTGATTTCTGCTTAAAATATTCTTCTTCAATTGACTTCGTGAACAACATTCTCGACATAGTTTCTCGTTTTTCAAAATTGATTTGTGATGGGTGCTGGAGTGACTGTACTTGTGCAGATTTAAGCAAACTGTTAGCCTCACTCACTCTTTTTCAATGTCTAACTAGTTATTTTTGCTAAGGGTTTTCAAGTTTCTCTTAATGCTCTTTTGATCAAAATTCAGCTGACTAAGCAAGTAATCCTCATTTTCCATTCTTGTCCAGGCTGACTCGACTGTTGGGATAAAGTTTTGGTGACTAGTTAGGAAATTAAAAAATTTGAAGGGTTTAGTTCGAGCTTGTGGAAGTGGACAGGCGAGTGACAAAACACATGGGTGTGATCTGAAAAATCAAGAGCTTGGAAGGCTGCTAGGCTGCTTGAAAAGGTATTCATCCAGTGTTCATTGATAAGTACTCTGTCTAACTTCTTGCCAATTGGATTTGATGGCTGTTTATTTGACCAAGTGAAGCACGGTCCATGGTACCTCAGATCTTGGACCTCAATTGCTTTGAGACCGATTTTGAACTCATGCATTTGTTGAGTGAATTGCTGAAATGATGCATATGACTCTCTGCTGGGTGGGTAATTGCATTAAAATCTCCTCTGATGACCCATGGTAATAATTGAAATCGTGCATGCAAGTTTAAGAGGTCATTCCATAACATTAATCTCTCTTCACTTGTACATTTTCATAAATTGATATGTCGATGAATGGACTGATTCCATGACAACTGACTTGGAATGATACTTGCTGGCTTGAGTAAGATAGAACTGATAGTGAGATTGGGGTTTTTCATATTATTATGATTCGACCATCCTCATAGGCTATATGATTCGAGAAGACTGACCATTGTTGACCAAGGCGCTGCAGAAGGAGGTGCTTATTAGATTTTTTATGTGGGTTCACTAAAGGGCTCCAAAATAAGTATTACTACCGAGAAGCCAGGTTTTTAAAGGAACTTGCTTCGACGGGTCATTATTCCCTCTAACATTCCAAAAAAATGATTGCATTGACATAAAAAGGGTTAAAGTTGTGGCTCCCTAGTAGAGAGAGTTCCCATGGTTAAGGTAGTATTTAGGTGGTTAGTTTTGGGTAGAGGCAAAGAGAGGGGATCTGAAGTGGTGGTGATATGTAAGTAGGCGAAAAAGCTGGGATTTCCAATACGAGGTTTAGCTGGCAGTGAGGATAAAGGAGATGGAGGTTCAGGTGGCAAGGAGGGTAGAGAAGATGGAGGATTAGAGGGTGGAGACTGAACTCGAAATTCCTCAGTCATGGGATCGGGGTGAGGTCTTTTTAGTAACTTATTTGGTTGAGGTATGTGCACTGCAGGTAATGAAGAAGGTGAGTGATGGAGGCTACATTTATAGTTTCTGTAGTTGACTGAAACATTAGATGACTTTATAAATCATGCTGTCGTGGGGGAGAATCTTTGATAGGAGACTGAGCGTCTGCCATAATTGTGTCATGTAGTATCGGCGAGTAGGTAGTGGGAGAAGAGGGTGTTACCTCTGTTGTTATTTGTTCTTTTGTGACATGTTCAACAATATGTTGATCATGTATAATAACCTCTGGGTCAGTATCTATTGATGTTGATGACGACTTTTTCACCAGAGCCCAAACTGCATTAAGATAACGAGTTTGATGGTGACTCATTTCCTTGCAGACTTGACATGTAGGAGGTTTCCATGGATAAGTGATGCTGAGGGAATGAACATAGCCGTCTTCTCGCTTAAACTCAACTACCGCTGGGAAGGGTTTCGAACAGTTTGCTCTGATTTTAACATGATCTCTTTCTAGATCAACAAGTCTAATAGTGGAGTCATCTGTCTCCACAGGCTCTCCAATTAGGCTTGCAACAAAACTGAGCCCTTGTTGGTGGAACAAGTCTAGAGGAATCCCTATGATATGAGCTCATAGTGGTTTTTGAAGGAGATTTAACTGCAAGGTTTGGTGTCCATTGAGCCACATAGAACATCGATGAGCCAATATACCAAATCTCTTGGTACACAATTTCCTTTCTAGAATCTCATTTAAAATTTTAACCATTATAGATCTTTGTGCAGGTTTGTAGTAAAAGTCAATTCTCTTTCCTTTTCCCAAAATGTGGGAAATAACATTATGAATTTGGGAGTAAGAGGGATGATACCCCATGAAGATATTAACAATAATGTCTTTGTGGATAGCAGCTCCCTTTGGAACACTGAGTCATGGATTGTAACTCCCGAGAGACCTTCAGCAGCTACAGTTGGTGCAGCTACTGGCTTCAGAGTTTTATCTGTGTTTGATTCAACAATTGTAGCCCACGAATGAGCTCTTGGAGGCTTCTTAGGCACTACCTGCGGAGTGGTGGTTTCACGTGGAGGTGGGGGAATAGGCTTTGCTATATCAGCAAGTGGATGTCGTTCAGACCAACAATAACAACATGATTAGTAATAGAGGACTCAAAAACAGCATGTGTGGGCTCCACCGGAGCATTGACTATCGGAGTGTTTGGATGTCAGATGAAGCTGGAATTGATTGCTGCTCAATTATCTTTGCAGATGAAGGTTGATATCTTCACCTTACCGCTTTTTGTTGCTTGGAACAGACTTAGCTACTAAGGTACTGGGGAGAGCGCCTCATTACACATCTTGGAGTCTAGAATTTTGAAGGGAAGGGATTTTGAGGGTTTGTAATACAGAAGGAATGAGTAACAAAACTTTATTTCACAATTCGAGAGAATCGATGTTCATCAAACACCAACCTCGACTTACTAGTCAAGAATCAAGTTCTATCAAGATTCAAGAGCTAAGCAAGCTTCTCTAGGAAGAATTACAGAGAAACGAAAGAGAGGAACGAAGAGAAAAAATGGTCAATTCTGTTATGAAGAAGAAGAATCACTGAATGTAAAAACAGTCTTTAATATCAAGTGGTAGTTACTTCCACCATTGATCTTCTTAAGTACTATGAATCTCCTCCCTACACGTGTCCTTTGTACTCCAGCTTCAATAAACTGTATCAAATCTTCCCCCTCAAGAAATCTTGACCTCAAGATTCGAAATGAGGGTACTGACGCTGAAGATCATAGTAAAACTCCCAAGTGGCTTCATCAGCTCCTTGATTAGCCCACTTCACCAATACTTGAGTAGCCGCTCGGCCCTGACGCTGAACCATTCGCCTCTCTAATATAACCTCTTGTTCCTTAGCCATAACATCAAGAAGTATAGAGGAAAAATCAGAAGAAACGTCATCATGCCCCAAATGTAACTTCAATTGCGACACATGAATCACCGGGTGTATACGTGAATAACTCGGGAGTGCCAACTTATACGCCGTCTTACCGCAGATGTCGATCACTTTGTAAGGTCTAGAATACTTCGGGGGCTAACTTCTGACTCGAACATACAACCACAGATTGTTGCCTATAAGGTTGCAGTTTCACAAAAACATAATCCCCTAAGCTGAAACGCCTCTCAGAACGTCTACGATTGGCCGTCTGTTGCATACGATGTTGAGCACTCAAAAGGAGAAACTTGAGTATCAGCAGCATATTCTCTCTATCCTGTAAACTCTTGGCCACAACATCGGCCTTAGACTCCCCCGACAGATAAGGTAAATGAATGGGCGGTGGTTTCCCGTACACAGCCTCGTAAGGAGACATTTGTGTGGCAGTATGGAAGTTAGTGTTATACCAGAACTCGGCTAATGATAGGTCTCTAAGCATCTATTAACCCACCTCTGTCTGCCCGTCAATTTGAGGATGATAGGGCGTAGAATAATGTAATGAAACGCCCTGCAGTTTGAACAATTCACTCGAGAAATCACTCAAGAAGATTGCGTCCCTATCACTAACAATTGTTTCAGGCAAACCATGAAGTTTAAAGACAGAATTAAGGAAAGCTTGAGCTACTGAGGTGGCTGTATAAGGATGTGCTAATGGCATAAAATGGGCCGCCTTAGACAATCTATCAACCACCACGTAAATTACCGAATAACCACCAGACTACGGTAAGGCAGTGATAAAGCCCATCGAAATTTCTGACCAAACAGAGTGAGGTATTGGTAAAGGTTGAATAAGACCTGGATATGCTGCGGTATCATACTTGCAGCGCTGACAAATGCCGCAGCTCCTCACATAAGCCTATATATCCTTATGCATTCCTTTCCAATAGAAAAGACTCTTCACCCTCTGTAAAGTGACATCTTTTCCCGAGTGGCCACTACTGCTGGATCCGTGCAACCATTCTAATATCTGATTGCGTAAATGATAAAACCTATGGAACCACGATCTTTGATTTCCGTCTCAATATATCCTGACTCCAAGAGTAATGTTTCTTTGTAGTCGGACTTTGTTTTAACTCTTCTATCAATGCCTTAATCTGATTATCCTCATTGTAAGCTGCCTGAATATTCTTCAAATAGTCGCAATCAAAAACAGACATAGCCATATGCAAAATCTCAGCCCCTTCTACACGAGATAAGGCGTCTGCCACCCAGATTTTCCTTACCCCTTCCATACTGGGTTTCATTGTCAAACTCCAACAACTTAGGCAACCACTGCTGTTGAATCGGTGTATTCATCCTTTGCTCCAATAAGTACTTAAGGCTTCATTGATCGGTTTTGATTATGAAATGACTATTTAACAAATAGTGCCTCCATTTCTGAACCACATAGACAACTGCCAGCAACTCCTTCTTATATATCGACAACTGCAGTTGTTTACATTGTAAATGACGGCTGATATACGACAAAGGATGCCCCTCCTGCATTAATACAGCTCCGATCCCCTAACCACACGCATCTGTCTCGACTACAAATGGCTTCTCAAAGTTAGGGAGGGCCAAGACTGGTGCTGTACACAAAGCAGTCTTCAATGAATCAAAGGCTTCTTGAGATTCCAATGACCAGAAGAATGCATCCTTCTTCGTGAGACAAGTAAGAGGTCTCGCTATGGTTCCGAATTTGAGCACAAACCTTTTGTAATAGCCTGCTAAGCCCAGAAATCCCCGCAGATGCTTCAAGCTCTTTGGAACTGGCCAATCAGCTATTGCTTGCAATTTAACAGGATCCGTTGAAACCCCTTCTGCTTGTATATAGTGGCCAAGATACTCCACTCTGGCAGCCGCAAATTCACACTAACTCATCTTAGCAAACAAACTGTGATGCCTCATTACCCAAACACACCTCGTAAATGCTCACCACGAGACTCCAAATCCGAGCTGTAAATGAGGATATCGTCAAAGAATATCAAAACAAAACGCCGTAAAAAGGGTCTGAAAACTTCATTCATTAACCCTTGAAAAGTTGTCGGAGCATTTGTAAGACCAACGGGCATTACAACATACTCGTAATGTCCATTGTGTGTCTTAAAGGTGGTCTTATGAATGTCATCGGGCTCCATCCGCACCTGATGATATCAGGCTCTCAAATCTATTTTGGAATATACTCTGGACCCTCCTAACTCGTCCATTAATTCTTCAATCAGCAGTATATGGAACCTATCCTTCACGGTTAATGAGTTCAGCCCTCTATAATCAACACATAACCTCCAGTGACCATCTTTTTTCTTGACCAGAACCACAGAAGATGCATAGGGGCTCGAACTTGGTTGAATAATCCCTTGAACAAGCAGCTCATGTACCATACTTTATATTTCATTTTTCTGTTGAACCACATAACGATAAGGCCTCTGATTAACCGGGTCAGAGCACTCTAACAAAGAAATGCGATGATTATGAGGCCCCTTGAAAGGTGGTAAACTCCTTGGTTCCTCAAACAAGTCCCGAAACTCCTCTAGTAGCAAGCGAATTAGCTCTGGAATTTCTGGAGGTTGAGGATTTGTTGTAAGGGTATACAACTGACTCTCGGATTCCGCTTCACTGTCAGCTACATTGGCCCATATCATAGACAGTTAAATGTCTTGGTCAGTTTTTTTGTTAAGCCTCTCAGCCTTCACTGTCCTTACCGACCCACTCTTACTTCCATTCAACAACACCTTGCGGTTGTTGTATTGAAATTTCATGGTGAGTTGTCTAAAATTAAAGGTAACCTCCCCTAAAGCTTCTAACCATTGAATACCCAGCACCATGTTAATACCTTTCAATGGAATAACCATAAAATCTGCTTCAAAAGAGGTCCCTTGAAAAATGCACTGAAACTTCTTAATCTTGCCCAATACTTGCAGCTGATTCCCATCTGCTACTGATATTCTAGCTGACCCTGCTGGACGGAGTCTTGCCCCCAGCTTCTCAGCCATCACAGGATTCATGAAGTTATGAGTTGAACCTGAGTCTATTAATTCCCATGTAATCCTTTCACCCTCAAAGTGTTATAATCCATGATAGCAATCGTAGCATTCGCTGGGGTCCCCTATCTCCGCGTCGTCCTCTGACATAACCTCACTAACACTTTCCTCTCCTGTCTCTAAGTAATATAGCTGAGCCTTCTTATGTGTCAGAAAATGTTCAGGAGTGAACTTCTCGTCGCAGTGATAGCATAATCCTTTGGCATGCCGATCACTCATTTCTTGAGCTGTCAAGAACTTCTTCCTAGTAGCACCCCTTTCCCTGTTCTATCCACAAGCTGTAATGGAGCCTTACCAACAGGCGTCTTATACTCTAATAACCCCTTCTGTTGTGCAGGAAACCTTCCACTAAACCCTGCAGTTCCCATTGCTTTAGGTGGATGCGCCTGTTCATACAATTTTCCCAAAAGGAAACAATGTCGTAAGGACTTAGGCTCAAACATCCTCACGTTCATTTGAGTCTCTAAACGCAACCCTGCCAAATAATTCTCTAGCAACATCTGCTCACTCATACCCAATCTGGTATGTATTTGTTCAAATTTATTGTGGTATTCCACAATTCCATTGGTTTCCAACAAGAATTTGAGCTCAGAAACAGGATCATCTAACACCTCCTCGATTTGTACATTTCCCAATTGTTAATTCCTTCTGCTGTCACGTTCTGCAAATAAGCTTGATGCCAAGTTGCCGCGACACCCTAAAAGTGAATGGAAGCTATATTGACTTTTAAATTTTCTGGCGTTGGATCGATATCAAAGAATTGCTCCGCCTTAAACAACCAATCTTTGATTCTATCTCCATTAAACCTAGGAATATCGATTCGACCTAATCTAGTCATTCCAGAGTAAGAATTTTCCTTACCTTCGCGTGATTGTCGCGAAGAATCGGGTTGAGAGTCTGCTCGCGACTGTTGATTAGCCTCAATCTCAATCGGTTTCTGCGCCACCATCATCAACCTCACCGCTTCATACATTTCCGACAATCGCTTCTCCATCCTTTCTTGATACGCATCAATTTTTTGATTCATTGCCTCTGCGACTTCGCGAGCCAAAATTTCTTGCTGCGCGGACTGTGTCGTGGACCTTGTCTCCGGCATGGTTAACAATCGATCCGAGGAAATAGTTTGCTCTGATACCTTTAATACAGAAGGAATGAGTAACAAAACTTTATTTCACAATTCAAGAGAATCGATGTTCATCAAACACCAACCTCGACTTACCAGTCAAGAATCAAGTTCTATCAAGATTCAAGAGCTAAGCAAGCTTCTCTAGGAAGAATTACAGAGAAAGAAAGAGAGGAACGAAGAGAAAAAATGGTCAATTCTGTTATGAAGAAGAAGAATCACATAATGTAAAAACAGTCTTTAATATCAAGTCGTAATTACTTCCACCATTGATCTCTTAAGTACTATGAATCTCCTCCCTACATGTGTCCTTTGTACTCCAGCTTCAATAAGCTGTATCAGTTTGAGGATGGTTATGAAGGTGGAGGCTAGAGAGGATGGGAGGGGAGGGAAGGAGGGAGGGTTGAGGATCCGGTGATGGTCGGATTGAGGTGTCTCAGTTATGAACACGATGGAGAACAGGAGTCAACGAAAACAAGCACGGAAAATGAAGAAACAAGAAAGAAAAAAAGAGAAAAGAAATTTGCTCGCAGCTCAACTAGTATTCAGTATAGTTGTAATGTTTTTTTCCTGTTTCCTTTTCTATCATTGAATTTTAGTCAAGATGTATGTTTAATAAAGGTTTTCCCATTTTGCAGTGTACTTTTGATATGTTGAATTTCAAAAATAAATTGATCAATCAATCGAACCGATGAACGGAGTTTTTGAAAAATGTCATAACTATGTAAGATAGCCTTATAAAAATGGACAGGGTACGTTAAATGTTGGAACCAAATCTTGCAGCTTCATAGTAACATACACACCCCTCTCTTCGTATTTACGTAATTAAATAACTGTTACAAAACTATTACATTCCTTATAATGATAACATATATATTTTTAGTCAACAATTCCATTGAGATGATCCTATCTATAGTCTATTCACTCTAATACGATTTTTAATCCATATTATAATGTAGAAAAAAAAAAAATTTGATACCAGAATCATTAATTAAGTTATTTATTACTGAAAAAATACTCGAAAATATTGTAGTTTTATTTATTCTTGTTTTCTTAGAAATACGTAGAATATTTTGTAATTTATGGAGGTATTACTGAAAATGTATTTTAATTGATCTTAAAAGATATTCAATTGTGTATTTGATAGAATGCATTCAAATCTAGTTTTACTAAATTCTGGATCTGAGTTTTGTATTTTAAATCACATATCATTCAATAAAGATTAGAAATCTAATGGATTGTCTTCACAACATATTTTAAAGGATTCTCTGAGTATTTAACAACAAATACAAAGCATTTAAAAGATATTTTGAAATTCATTTGTAAACTACAATAAAGCATGGCAAATATTAACCAAAGACTTTTAATCAATTTTAGATTATTGTTGTTTTTTTAATCAAATTTGATCAAAAATATATCAAATTTTTTTGACTAATTTATATCATTATTCTAATCAAAATTCAGTTGTTTTCTAATAATATAATTTCAGTTTTTTCCTCTATCTTTTGTAAGATAATTTGAACCGTTATTATTTCTTCCGGAAAGCGATGAATTAGGAGTGAGGAGATTATAGTCCATAATATTGGACACTTATGACAAAAACCATTAGAAGATTGAAGACAATGAGTAAGTGAACAAGACCAGAATTCTCAACATGACAACAATCACATAAAAAACTTTGTTTCTTTTACTTACCGAAAATAAGCAGGTGTCATTCCAAATAGCACTCTCAAGGCTTTTTTTAGTCTTTTTTCCAACGAAAATCAATTCTTCCCCTAGTACTTTTTATCTTGCTGACTTTAAATTCATAGGAGATGTTTGAAATATACTATGACTGCAATCTCTGAATAGTTCATTATTGATTTTCTTATGTTGAGTCGTAAATTCTTGTACTTCACAGGAGATGTTTCCATTTTTACGTTTTTGTTACTTGGATTGGAAGATCTCGTTTGTTTTTTTACTTCAGTTTTCCTTTCTGCGGAAATTGATTTTCCTATACAGACTTCGATTTTCCTTTTTGCATACTTCAATATTTCTTTGCAGGTTTTGATTTCCTTGTTTGTAGATTTTGATTTTTTCTTTGTAGACTTTTTTTTGTAGACTTCAATTTTCCCTTTTATAGACTTCGATTTTGTTTTTGCAGCCTTCGTTTTTTGTAAACTTCAGTTTTCCTTTTTGCAAACTTCGTTTTCCGTTTGCAGAGTTCAATTTTCCTTTTTGGATACTTCAATTTTCCTTTTTGTAGACTTTGATTTTTTTCTGTATACTTCAGTTTTTTGTTGCATACTTCAGTTTCCTTTTTGTAGACTTCGATTTTCCTTTGCATGCATTGTTTTTCTGACTTCATTTTTTTCTTTCCAGATTTGTTGTCAGTGATAGATGAACCTGAGCTTGAGTTTCCATTAAGGCTGTACACGAAGGATAATGAGCTTATTGCAGATAAAAGTATAGGCTACTGCATTGCAAATCCAAATAGGTTGATAAACACGCTATCAAAAGTCGTACAAACAAAAGAATGGGATGTGCTATTAAATTCTAGTTTGGGTGTGTTCTTGAAGTTTCATGCAATAAATTTTAAAAGTGGTGCACTATCTGCTTACATTATAGCTGCAATATAAAAAAAGTATGAAATAAGGTGTTTAATTGGTGTCAAACCCATTAGGTTTTCTCTGCATGAGTTTGAGCATATCACCAGACTCAATTGTGAATGGTTGAAGATGGATAACCCAGAATGTGCGGAGACATATGAGATTACAGTGTTTTGGGACCTTCTTTGATTGCCTAGAGATCAGGAACCAAGTGTGATTGATCTTCTTGCTGCTTGTGAGGTATCGTGGGACATGGACTCTCTCTCTCTCTC
>JAKUCM010000486.1:0-39793 GCA_023374145.1 Lepidium sativum
ATTAGTCACTAAACAGTCTCAAAGATTAGCTACTGAATGGGGACTAACAGGCCTACCAGTCTCTAATCAGTCTCAAACATGTGTTACTCATTATTGACCGAGATCACACACAGTCTCTGTTCAGTAGCAAAGGAGAAAAAGTCTCTATTCAGTTTCAAAAAGAAAGTCTCTATTCAGTCTCAAAAAAAAAAAATATTAAAAGAGCCCGGACTTTACCCGCGACCTCCGAGTAATTTGACTTTTGTTGAAGTCCAATGACCACTGGACCACTGGACTCTTTCCTTACATGTTTTACGTAGACTAATATATATTGGTTACTTGTTTTAAGCTCGTGTTTCGTTTATTTCCCGTAAATGAACTAATAGCAAAATTGAAGAATTAAGCTGAAGTCAAAGCATTATTTTTGATGAATAAAGTTATATAAGTTGGTTGTACTCTTTATATGTACGAATAAAATGAAATATATTAAATCAAAGGTCCGAACGAGACATATATATTGTAATACCGTCTAAGTAATTCATAAATGTGATCAACAATGCGTTCTTGTTATGAATTAATGTGTAACCAATTGCAAGTCCTCAAACTTGACAAACATGATGTGCAAACATCATAAACATATCTCTAATTCCATTTTCGAAACAATTTTCTATGGTTGCGGTCTAAAAAACCGACAATTTATACAATTAGTCTCCAATCAGTCTCAATATTTAGAGATAGAATTGAGACTGATAACTCTATTAGTCACTAAACAGTCTCAAAGATTAGCTACTGAATGGTGACTAACAGGCCTACCAGTCTCTAATCAGTCTCAACTTGTGTTACTGATTAGCGACAGAGATCACCACACAATCTTTGTTCAGTAGCAAAGGAGAAAAGTCTCTATTCAGTTTCAAGAAGAAAGGTCTCTATTGTGTCTCAAAAAAAAAGCCTCAAAAAAAAAAAAATTTAAAAGGAGCCGGGACTTGAACCCGCGACCTCCGAGTAATGTGTCTTTTTTTGTAGTCCAATGACCACAGGACCACTAGACTCTTTCGTTAAAATGTTTACGTAGACTAATATACATTGGTTACTTGTTTTAAGCTCGTGTTCGTTTATTTTCCCGAAAATGAACTAATAGCAAAATTGATGAATTAAGCCGAAGTCAAAGCATTATTTTTGATGAATAAAGTTATATAAGTTGGTTGTACACTTTATATGTACGAATAAAATGAAATATATGAATTGAAGATCCGAACGAGACATATATATTGTAATACCATCTAAGTAGTTCATACATGTGATCAACAATGCGTTTTTGTTATGAATTAATGCGTAACCAATTGCAAGTCCTCAAACTTGGACTAACATGATGTGCAAACATCATAACATATCTCTAATTCCATTTTTCGAAGAATTTTCTATGGTTGCGGTCCAAAAAACCGGACAATTTATACAATTAGTCTCCAATCAGTCTCAAAATTAGAGACTAAATTAGAGACTGATAACTCTATTAGTCACTAAACAGTCTCAAAGATTAGCTACTGAATGTCGACTAACAGGCCTACCAGTCTCTAATCAGTCTCAACATGTGTTACTCATTATTGTCCGAGATCACACACAGTCTCTGTTCAGTAGCAAAAGGAGAAAAGTCTCTGTTCAGTTCAAAAAGAAAGTCTCTATTCAGTCTCAAAAAAAAAAAATTTAAAAGAGCCGGACTTTACCCGCGACCTTCCGAGTAATTTGACTTTTGTTGAAGTCCAATGACCACTGACCACTGGACTCTTTCCTTACATGTTTACGTAGACTAATATATATTGGTTACTTGTTTTAAGCTCGTGTTTCGTTTATTTCCCGTAAATGAACTAATAGCAAAATTGAAGAATTAAGCTGAAGTCAAAGCATTATTTTTGATGAATAAAGTTATATAAGTTGGTTGTACTCTTTATATGTACGAATAAAATGAAATATATAAATTAAAGGTCCGAACGAGACATATATATTGTAATACCGTCTAAGTAATTCATAAATGTGATCAACAATGCGTTCTTGTTATGAATTAATGCGTAACCAATTGCAAGTCCTCAAACTTGACTAACATGATGTGCAAACATCATAACATATCTCTAATTCCATTTTCGAAAGAATTTCTATGGTTGCGGTCCAAAAAAACCGACAATTTATACAATTAGTCTCCAATCAGTCTCAAAATTAGAGACTGAATTGAGACTGATAACTCTATTAGTCACTTAAACAGTCACAAAGATTAGCTACTGAATGTCGACTACAGGCTACCAGTCTCTAATCAGTCTCAACATGTGTTACTCATTATTGTCCGAGATCCACACACAGTCTCTGTTCAGTAGCAAAGGAGAAAAGTCTCTGTTCAGTTTCAAAAAGAAAGTCTCTATTCAGTCTCAAAAAAAAAAAAATTTAAAAGGAGCCCGGACTTTACCCGCGACCTCCGAGTAATTTGACTTTTGTTGAAGTCCAATGACCACTGTGACCACTGGACTCTTTCCTTACATGTTTACGTAGACTAATATATATTGGTTACTTGTTTTAAGCTCGTGTTTCGTTATTTCCCGTAAATGAACTAATAGCAAAATTGAAGAATTAAGCTGATGTCAAAGCATTATTTTTGATGAATAAAGTTATATAAGTTGGTTGTACTCTTTATATGTACGAATTAAAATGAAATATATAAATCAAAGGTCCGAACGAGACATATATATTGTAATACCGTCTAAGTAATTCATAAATGTGATCAACAATGCGTTCTTGTTATGAATTAATGTGTAACCAATTGCAAGTCCTCAAACTTGACTACCATGATGTGCAAACATCATAACATATCTCTAATTCCATTTTCGGAACAATTTTCTATGGTTGCGGTCCAAAAAACCGACAATTTATACAATTAGTCTCCAATCAGTCTCAATATTTAGAGACTGAATTAAGACTGATAACTCTATCAGTCGCTAAATAGTCTCAAAGCTTAGCTTATGAATGTCGACTAATAGCCCTACTAGTCTCTAATCAGTCTAAAACTTTTTTCACTGATTAGCGACCGAGATCACACACAGTCTCTGTTCAGTAGCAAAGGAGAAAAGTCCTCTATTTAGTTTCAAAAAGAAAGTCTCTATTCAGTCTCAAAAAAAAAAAAATTAAAAGAGCCCGGACTTTACCCGTAACCTCCGAGTAATTTGACTTTTGTTGAAGTCCAATGACCACTGGACCACTGGACTCTTTCCTTACATTTTTACGTAGACTAATATATATTGGTTACTTGTTTTAAGCTCGTGTTTCGTTTATTTCCCGTAAATGAACTAATAGCAAAATTGAAGAATTAAGCTGAAGTCAAAGCATTATTTTTGATGAAGTAAAGTTATATAAGTTGGTTGTACTCTTTATATGTACGAATAAAATGAAATATATAAATCAAAGGTCCGAACGAGACATATATATTGTAATACCGTCTAAGTAATTCATAAATGTGATCAACAATACGTTCTTGTTATGAATTAATGTGTAACCAATTGCAAGTCCTCAAACATGACTACCATGATGTGCAAACATCATAACATATCTCTAATTCCATTTTCGGAACAATTTTCAATGGTTGCGGTCCAAAAAACCGACAAATTTATACAATTAGTCTCCAATCAGTCTCAATATTTAGAGACTGAATTAAGACTGATAACTCTATCCATCGCTAAATAGTCTCAAAGTCTTAGCTTATGCTATTTTCGTCTACACCCATCCAGTGCTCTAATCAGTCTCAACTTTTGTCACTGATTAGCGACCGAGATCACACACAGTCTCGGTTCAGTAGCACTGGAGAAAAGTCTCTATTCAGTCTCAAAAAAAAAGTCTCAAAAAAAAAAAAAAAATTTAAAGAGCCGGGACTTTAACCCGTGACCTCCGAGTAATTTGACTTTTGTTGTAGTCCAATGACTACTGGACCACTGGACTCTTTCCTTACATGTTTACGTAGACTAATATATCTTGGTTACTTGTTTTAAGCTCGTGTTTCGTTTATTTCTCGTAAATCAACTAATAGCAAAATTGATGAATTACGCCGAAGTCAAAGCATTATTTTTGATGAATAAAGTTATATAAGTTGGTTGTACACTTTATATGTACGAATAAAATGAAATATATAAATCGAAGGTCCGAACGAGACATATATATTGTAATACCGTCTAAGTAGTTCATACATGTGATCAACAATGCGTTTTTGTTATGAATTATGCGTAACCAATTGCAAGTCCTCAAACTTGACTACCATGATGTGCAAACATCATAACATATCTCTAATTCCATTTTCGGAACAATTTTCTATCGTTGTGGTCCAAAAACCGACAATTTATACAACTAGTCTCCAACCAGTCTCAATATTTAGAGACTGAATTAAGACTGATAACTCTATCAGTCGCTAAATAGTCTCAAAGCTTAGCTTATGAATGTCGACTAACAGCCCTACTAGTCTCTAATCAGTCTAAACTTTTTTCACTGATTAGCGACCCGAGATCACACACACAGTCTCTGTTCAGTAGCAAAGGAGAAAAGTCTCTATTCAGTCTCAAAAAGAAAGTCTTTATTCAGTCTCAAAAAAAAAAAATTTTAAAGATCGGGACTTTAACCCGCGACCTCCGAGTAATTGGGAATTTGTTGTAGTCCAATGACCACTGGACCACTGGACTCTTTCCTTAAATGTTTACGTAGACTAATATACATTGGTTACTTGTTTTTAAGCTCGGGTTTCGTTTATTTCCCGAAAATGAACTAAAAGCAAAATTGATGAATTAAGCCGAATTCAAAGCATTATTTTTGATGAATAAAGTTATATAAGTTGGTTGTACACTTTATATGTACGAATAAAATGAAATATATGAATCGAAGATCCGAACGAGACATATATATATTGTAATACCGTCTAAGTAGTTCATACATGTGATCAACAATGCGTTTTTGTTATGAATTAATGCGTAACCAATTGCAAGTCCTCAAACTTGACTACCATGATGTGCAAACATCATAACATATCTCTAATGCCATTTTTGGAACAATTTTCTATGGTTGTGGTCCAAAAAACCGACAATTTATAACAACTAGTCTCCAACCAGTCTCAATATTTAGAGACTGAATTAAGACTGATAACTCTATCCATCGCTAAATAGTCTCAAAGCTTAGCTTATGAATGTCGACTAATAGCCCTACCAGTCTCTAATCAGTCTCAATTTTTGTCACTGATTACCGACCGAGATCACACACAGTCTCTGTTCAGTAGCAATGGAGAAAAGTCTCTATTCAGTCTCAAAAAAAAAAGTCTCAAAAAAAATAAAATTTAAAGAGTCGGGACTTTAACCCGCGACCTCCGAGTAATTTGACTTTTGTTGTAGTCCAATGACCACTGGACCACTGGACTCTTTCCTTACATGTTTAAGTAGACTAATATATCTTGGTTACTTGTTTTAAGCTCGTGTTTCGTTTATTTCCCGTAAATCAACTAATAGCAAAATTGATGAATTACGCCGAAGTCAAAGCATTATTTTTGATGAATAAAGTTATATAAGTTTGTTGTACACTTTATATGTACGAATAAAATGAAATATATAAATCGAAGGTCCGAACGAGACATATATATTGTAATACTGTCTAAGTAGTTCATACATGTGATCAACAATGCGTTTTTGTTATGAATTAATGCGTAACCAATTGCAAGTCCTCAAACTTGACTACCATGATGTGCAAACATCATAACATATCTCTAATTCCATTTTTGGAACACTTTTCTATGGTTGTGGTCCAAAAAACCGACAATTTATACAACTAGTCTCCAACCAGTCTCAATATTTAGAGACTGAATTAAGACTGATAACTCTATCCATCGCTAAATAGTCTCAAAGCTTAGCTTATGAATGTCGACTAACAGCCCTACCAGTCTCTAATCAGTCTCAACTTTTGTCACTGATTAGCGACCGAGATCACACACAGTCTCTGTTCAATAGCAATGGAGAAAAGTCACTATTCAGTCTCAAAAAAAAAAGTCTCAAAAAAAAAAAAAATTTAAAGAGCCGGGACTTTAACCCGCGACCTCCGACTAATTTGACTTTTGTTGTAGTCCAATGACCACTGGACCACTGGACTCTTTCCTTAAATGTTTACGTAGACTAATATACATTGGTTACTTGTTTTAAGCTCGGGTTTCGTTTATTTCCCGAAAATGAACTAAAAGCAAAATTGATGAATTAAGCCGAATTCAAAGCATTATTTTTGATGAATAAAGTTATATAAGTTGGTTGTACACTTTATATGTACGAATAAAATGAAATATATGAATCGAAGATCCGAACGAGACATATATATTGTAATACCGTCTAAGTAGTTCATACATGTGATCAACAATGCGTTTTTGTTATGAATTAATGCGTAACCAATTTCAAGTCCTCAAACTTGACTACCATGATGTGCAAACATCATAACATATCTCTAATTCCATTTTCGGAACAATTTTCTATGGTTGTGGTCCAAAAAACCGACAATTTATACAACTAGTCTCCAACCAGTCTCAATATTTAGAGACTGAATTAAGACTGATAACTCTATCAGTCGCTAAATAGTCTCAAAGCTTAGCTTATGAATGTCGACTAACTCACCTACTAGTCTCTAATCAGTCTAAACTTTTTTCACTGATTAGCGACCAAGATCACACACAGTCTCTGTTTAGTAGCAAAGGAGAAAAGTCTCTATTCAGTCTCAAAAAGAAAGTCTTTATTCAGTCTCAAAAAAAAAAAATTTTTAAGGGTCGGGACTTTAACCCGCGACCTCCGAGTAATTTGAATTTGGTTGTAGTCCAATGACCACTGTACCACTGGACTCTTTCCTTAAATGTTTACGTAGACTAATATACATTGGTTACTTGTTTTAAGCTCGGGTTTCGTTTATTTCCCAAAAATGAACTAAAAGCAAAATTGATGAATTAAGCCGAATTCAAAGCATAATTTTTGATGAATAAAGTTATATAAGTTGGTTGTACACTTTATATGTACGAATAAAATGAAATATATGAATCGAAGATCCGAACGAGACATATATATTGTAATACCATCTAAGTAGTTCATACATGTGATCAACAATGCGTTTTTGTTATGAATTAATGCGTAACCAATTGCAAGTCCTCAAACTTGACTACCATGATGTGCAAACATCATAACATATCTCTAATTCCATTTTTGGAACAATTTTCTATGGTTGTGGTCCAAAAAACCGACAATTTATACAACTAGTCTCCAACCAGTCTCAATATTTAGAGACTGAATTAAGACTGATAACTCTATCCATCGCTAAATAGTCTCAAAGCTTAGCTTATGAATGTCGACTAACAGCCCTACCAGTCTCTAATCAGTCTCAACTTTTGTCACTGATTAGCGACCGAGATCACACACAGTCTCTGTTCAATAGCAATGGAGAAAAGTCTCTATTCAGTCTCAAAAAAAAAAGTCTCAAAAAAAAAAAAAAATTTAAAGAGCCGGGACTTTAACCCGCGACCTCCGACTAATTTGACTTTTGTTGTAGTCCAATGACCACTGGACCACTGGACTCTTTCCTTAAATGTTTACGTAGACTAATATACATTGGTTACTTGTTTTAAGCTCGGGTTTCGTTTATTTCCCGAAAATGAACTAAAAGCAAAATTGATGAATTACGCCGAAGTCAAAGCATTATTTTTGATGAATAAAGTTATATAAGTTTGTTGTACACTTTATATGTACGAATAAAATGAAATATATAAATCGAAGGTCCGAACGAGACATATATATTGTAATACCGTCTAAGTAGTTCATACATGTGATCAACAATGCGTTTTTGTTATGAATTAATGCGTAACCAATTGCAAGTCCTCAAACTTGACTACCATGATGTGCAAACATCATAACATATCTCTAATTCCATTTTCGGAACAATTTTCTATGGTTGTGGTCCAAAAAACCGACAATTTATACAACTAGTCTCCAACCAGTCTCAATATTTAGAGACTGAATTAAGACTGATAACTCTATCAGTCGCTAAATAGTCTCAAAGCTTAGCTTATGAATGTCGACTAACAGCCCTACTAGTCTCTAATCAGTCTAAACTTTTTTCACTGATTAGCGACCGAGATCACACATAGTCTCTGTTCAGTAGCAAAGGAGAAAAGTCTCTATTCAGTCTCAAAAAGAAAGTCTTTATTCAGTCTCAAAAAAAAAAAATTTTAAAGGGTCGGGACTTTAACCCGCGACCTCCCGAGTAATTTGAATTTGGTTGTAGTCCAATGACCACTGTACCACTGGACTCTTTCCTTAAATGTTTACGTAGACTAATATACATTGGTTACTTGTTTTAAGCTCGGGTTTCGTTTATTTCCCAAAAATGAACTAAAAGCAAAATTGATGAATTAAGCCGAATTCAAAGCATTATTTTTGATGAATAAAGTTATATAAGTTGGTTGTACACTTTATATGTACGAATAAAATGAAATATATGAATCGAAGATCCGAACGAGACATATATATTGTAATACCGTACAAGTAGTTCATACATGTGATCAACAATGCGTTTTTGTTATGAATTAATGCGTAACCAATTGCAAGTCCTCAAACTTGACTACCATGATGTGCAAACATCATAACATATCTCTAATTCCATTTTTGGAACACTTTTCTATGGTTGTGGTCCAAAAAACCGACAATTTATACAACTAGTCTCCAACCAGTCTCAATATTTAGAGACTGAATTAAGAGTGATAACTCTATCCATCGCTAAATAGTCTCAAAGCTTAGCTTATGAATGTCGACTAACAGCCCTACCAGTCTCTAATCAGTCTCAACTTTTGTCACTGATTAGCGACCGAGATCACACACAGTCTCTGTTCAATAGCAATGGAGAAAAGTCTCTATTCAGTCTCAAAAAAAAAAGTCTCAAAAAAAAAAAAAATTTAAAGAGCCGGGACTTTAACCCGCGACCTCCGAGTAATTTGACTTTTGTTGTAGTCCAATGACCACTGGACCACTGGACTCTTTCCTTAAATGTTTACGTAGACTAATATACATTGGTTACTTGTTTTAAGCTCGGGTTTCGTTTATTTCCCGAAAATGAACTAAAAGCAAAATTGATGAATTACGCCGAATTCAAAGCATTATTTTTGATGAATAAAGTTATATAAGTTGGTTGTACACTTTATATGTACGAATAAAATGAAATATATGAATCGAAGATCCGAACGAGACATATATATTGTAATACCGTCTAAGTAGTTCATACATGTGATCAACAATGCGTTTTTGTTATGAATTAATGCGTAACCAATTGCAAGTCCTCAAACTTGACTAACATGATGTGCAAACATCATAACATATCTCTAATTCCATTTTCGGAACAATTTTCTATGGTTGTGGTCCAAAAAACCGACAATTTATACAACTAGTCTCCAACCAGTCTCAATATTTAGAGACTGAATTAAGACTGATAACTCTATCAGTCGCTAAATAGTCTCAAAGCTTAGCTTATGAATGTCGACTAACAGCCCTACTAGTCTCTAATCAGTCTCAACTTTTTTCACTGATTAGCGACCGAGATCACACACAGTCTCTGTTCAGTAGCAAAGGAGAAAAGTCTCTATTCAGTCTCAAAAAGAAAGTCTCTATTCAGTCTCAAAAAAAAAAAATTTTTAAGGGCCGGGACTTTAACCCGCGACCTCCGAGTAATTTGAATTTTGTTTTAGTCCAATGACCACTGGACCACTAGACTCTTTCCTTAAATGTTTACGTAGACTAATATACATTGGTTACTTGTTTTAAGCTCGGGTTTCGTTTATTTCCCGAAATTGAACTAAAAGCAAAATTGATGAATTAAGCCGAATTCAAAGCATTATTTTTGATGAATAAAGTTATATAAGTTGGTTGTACACTTTATATGTACGAATAAAATGAAATATATGAATCGAAGATCCGAACGAGACATATATATTGTAATACCGTCTAAGTAGTTCATACATGTGATCAACAATGCGTTTTTGTTATGAATTAATGCGTAACCAATTGCAAGTCCTCAAACTTGACTACCATGATGTGCAAACATCATAACATATCTCTAATTCCATTTTTGGAACAATTTTCTATGGTTGTGGTCCAAAAAACCGACAATTTATACAACTAGTCTCCAACCAGTCTCAATATTTAGAGACTGAATTAAGACTGATAACTCTATCCATCGCTAAATAGTCTCAAAGCTTAGCTTATGAATGTCGACTAACAGCCCTACCAGTCTCTAATCAGTCTCAACTTTTGTCACTGATTAGCGACCGAGATCACACACAGTCTCTGTTCAGTAGCAAAGGAGAAAAGTCTCTATTCAGTCTCAAAAAAAAAAGTCTCAAAAAAAAAAAAATTTTAAAGAGCCGGGACTTTAACCCGCGACCTCCGAGTAATTTGACTTTTGTTGTAGTCCAATGACCACTGGACCACTGGACTCTTTCCTTAAATGTTTACGTAGACTAATATACATTGGTTACTTGTTTTAAGCTCGGGTTTCGTTTATTTCCCGAAAATGAACTAAAAGCAAAATTGATGAATTACGCCGAAGTCAAAGCATTATTTTTGATGAATAAAGTTATATAAGTTTGTTTTACACTTTATATGTACGAATAAAATGAAATATATAAATCGAAGGTCCGAACGAGACATATATATTGTAATACCGTCTAAGTAGTTCATACATGTGATCAACAATGCGTTTTTGTTATGAATTAATGCGTAACCAATTGCAAGTCCTCAAACTTGACTAACATGATGTGCAAACATCATAACATATCTCTAATTCCATTTTCGGAACAATTTTCTATGGTTGTGGTCCAAAAAACCGACAATTTATACAACTAGTCTCCAACCAGTCTCAATATTTAGAGACTGAATTAAGACTGATAACTCTATCAGTCGCTAAATAGTCTCAAAGCTTAGCTTATGAATGTCGACTAACAGCCCTACTAGTCTCTAATCAGTCTCAACTTTTTTCACTGATTAGCGACCGAGATCACACACAGTCTCTGTTCAGTAGCAAAGGAGAAAAGTCTCTATTCAGTCTCAAAAAGAAAGTCTCTATTCAGTCTCAAAAAAAAAAATTTTTAAAGGGCCGGGACTTTAACCCGCGACCTCCGAGTAATTTGAATTTTGTTTTAGTCCAATGACCACTGGACCACTAGACTCTTTCCTTAAATGTTTACGTAGACTAATATACATTGGTTACTTGTTTTAAGCTCGGGTTTCGTTTATTTCCCGAAAATGAACTAAAAGCAAAATTGATGAATTAAGCCGAATTCAAAGCATTATTTTTGATGAATAAAGTTATATAAGTTGGTTGTACACTTTATATGTACGAATAAAATGAAATATATGAATCGAAGATCCGAACGAGACATATATATATTGTAATACCGTCTAAGTAGTTCATACATGTGATCAACAATGCGTTTTTGTTATGAAATAATGCGTAACCAATTGCAAGTCCTCAAACTTGACTACCATGATGTGCAAACATCATAACATATCTCTAATTCCATTTTTGGAACAATTTTCTATGGTTGTGGTCCAAAAAACCGACAATTTATACAACTAGTCTCCAACCAGTCTCAATATTTAGAGACTGAATTAAGAGTGATAACTCTATCCATCGCTAAATAGTCTCAAAGCTTAGCTTATGAATGTCGACTAACAGCCCTACCAGTCTCTAATCAGTCTCAATTTTTGTCACTGATTAGCGACCGAGATCACACACAGTCTCTGTTCAATAGCAATGGAGAAAAGTCTTTATTCAGTCTCAAAAAAAAAAGTCTCAAAAAAAAAAATTTAAAAGGGCCGGGACTTTAACCCGCGACCTCCGAGTAATTTGAATTTTGTTGTAGTCCAATGACCACTGGACCACTGGACTCTTTCCTTAAATGTTTACGTAGACTAATATACATTGGTTACTTGTTTTAAGCTCGGGTTTCGTTTATTTCCCGTAAATGAACTAAACGCAAAATTGATGAATTAAGCCGAATTCAAAGCATTATTTTTTATGAATAAAGTTATATAAGTTGGTTGTACACTTTATATGTACGAATAAAATGAAATATATGAATCGAAGATCCGAACAAGACATATATATATTGTAATACCGTCTAAGTAGTTCATACATGTGATCAACAATGCGTTTTTGTTATGAATTAATGCGTAACCAATAGCAAGTCCTCAAACTTGACTACCATGATGTGCAAACATCATAACATATCTCTAATTCCATTTTTGGAACAATTTTCTATGGTTGTGGTCCAAAAAACCGACAATTTATACAACTAGTCTCCAACCAGTCTCAATATTTAGAGACTGAATTAAGACTGATAACTCTATCCATCGCTAAATAGTCTCAAAGCTTAGCTTATGAATGTCGACTAACAGCCCTACCAGTCTCTAATCAGTCTCAACTTTTGTCACTGATTAGCTACCGAGATCACACACAGTCTCTGTTCAATAGCAATGGAGAAAAGTCTCTATTCAGTCTCAAAAAAAAAAGTCTCAAAAAAAAAAAAATTTTAAAGAGCCGGGACTTTAACCCGCGACCTCCGAGTAATTTGACTTTTGTTGTAGTCCAATGACCACTGGACCACTGGACTCTTTCCTTAAATGTTTACGTAGACTAATATACATTGGTTACTTGTTTTAAGCTCGGGTTTCGTTTATTTCCCGAAAATGAACTAAAATCAAAATTGATGAATTACGCCGAAGTCAAAGCATTATTTTTGATGAATAAAGTTATATAAGTTTGTTGTACACTTTATATGTACGAATAAAATGAAATATATAAATCGAAGGTCCGAACGAGACATATATATTGTAATACCGTCTAAGTAGTTCATACATGTGATCAACAATGCGTTTTTGTTATGAATTAATGCGTAACCAATTGCAAGTCCTCAAACTTGACTACCATGATGTGCAAACATCATAACATATCTCTAATTCCATTTTCGGAACAATTTTCTATGGTTGTGGTCCAAAAAACCGACAATTTATACAAGTAGTCTCCAACCAGTCTCAATATTTAGAGACTGAATTAAGACTGATAACTCTATCAGTCGCTAAATAGTCTCAAAGCTTAGCTTATGAATGTCGACTAACAGCCCTACTAGTCTCTAATCAGTCTAAACTTTTTTCACTGATTAGCGACCGAGATCACACACAGTCTCTGTTCAGTAGCAAAGGAGAAAAGTCTCTATTCAGTCTCAAAAAGAAAGTCTTTATTCAGTCTCAAAAAAAAAAAATTTTTAAGGGTCGGGACTTTAACCCGCGACCTCCGAGTAATTTGAATTTGGTTGTAGTCCAATGACCACTGTACCACAGGACTCTTTCCTTAAATGTTTACGTAGAATAATATACATTGGTTACTTGTTTTAAGCTCGGGTTTCGTTTATTTCCCGAAAATGAACTAAAAGCAAAATTGATGAATTAAGCCGAATTCAAAGCATTATTTTTGATGAATAAAGTTATATAAGTTGGTTGTACACTTTATATGTACGAATAAAATGAAATATATGAATCGAAGATCCGAACGAGACATATATATTGTAATACCGTCTAAGTAGTTCATACATGTGATCAACAATGCGTTTTTGTTATGAATTAATGTGTAACCAATTGAAAGTCCTCAAACTTGACTACCATGATGTGCAAACATCATAACATATCTCTAATTCCATTTTCGGAACAATTTTCTATGGTTGTGGTCCAAAAAACCGACAATTTATACAACTAGTCTCCAACCAGTCTCAATATTTAGAGACTGAATTAAGACTGATATTTCTATCAGTCGCTAAATAGTCTCAAAGCTTAGCTTATGAATGTCGACTAACAGCCCTACTAGTCTCTAATCAGTCTCAACTTTTTTCACTGATTAGCGACCGAGATCACACACAGTCTCTGTTGAGTAGCAAAGGAGAAAAGTCTCTATTCAGTCTCAAAAAGAAAGTCTCTATTCAGTCTCAAAAAAAAAAATTTTAAAAGGGCCGGGACTTTAACCAGCGACCTCCGAGTAATTTGAATTTTGTTGTAGTCCAATGACCACTGGACCACTGGACTCTTTCCCTAAATGTTTACGTAGACTAATATACATTGGTTACTTGTTTTAAGCTCGGGTTTCGTTTATTTCCCGAAAATGAACTAAAAGCAAAATTGATGAATTAAGCCGAATTCAAAGCATTATTTTTGATGAATAAAGTTATATAAGTTGGTTGTACACTTTATATGTACGAATAAAATGAAATATATGAATCGAAGATCCGAACGAGACATATATATTGTAATACCGTCTAAGTAGTTCATACATGTGATCAACAATGCGTTTTTGTTATGAATTAATGCGTAACCAATTTCAAGTCCTCAAACTTGACTACCATGATGTGCAAACATCATAACATATCTCTAATTCCATTTTCCGAACAATTTTCTATGGTTGTGGTCCAAAAAACCGACAATTTATACAAGTAGTCTCCAACCAGTCTCAATATTTAGAGACTGAATTAAGACTGATAACTCTATCAGTCGCTAAATAGTCTCAAAGCTTAGCTTATGAATGTCGACTAACAGCCCTACTAGTCTCTAATCAGTCTAAACTTTTTTCACTGATTAGCGACCGAGATCACACACAGTCTCTGTTCAGTAGCAAAGGAGAAAAGTCTCTATTCAGTCTCAAAAAGAAAGTCTTTATTCAGTCTCAAAAAAAAAAAATTTTAAAGGGTCGGGACTTTAACCCGCGACCTCCAAGTAATTTGAATTTGGTTGTAGTCCAATGACCACTATACCACTGGACTCTTTCCTTAAATGTTTACGTAGACTAATATACATTGGTTACTTGTTTTAAGCTCGGGTTTCGTTTATTTCCCGAAAATGAACTAAAAGCAAAATTGATGAATTAAGCCGAATTCAAAGCATTATTTTTGATGAATAAAGTTATATAAGTTGGTTGTACACTTTATATGTACGAATAAAATGAAATATATGAATCGAAGATCCGAACGAGACATATATATTGTAATACCGTCTAAGTAGTTCATACATGTGATCAACAATGCGTTTTTGTTATGAATTAATGTGTAACCAATTGCAAGTCCTCAAACTTGACTACCATGATGTGCAAACATCATAACATATCTCTAATTCCATTTTCGGAACAATTTTCTATGGTTGTGGTCCAAAAAACCGACAATTTATACAACTAGTCTCCAACCAGTCTCAATATTTAGAGACTGAATTAAGACTGATAACTCTATCAGTCGCTAAATAGTCTCAAAGCTTAGCTTATGAATGTCGACTAACAGCCCTACTAGTCTCTAATCAGTCTCAACTTTTTTCACTGATTAGCGACCGAGATCACACACAGTCTCTGTTGAGTAGCAAAGGAGAAAAGTCTCTATTCAGTCTCAAAAAGAAAGTCTCTATTCAGTCTCAAAAAAAAAAATTTTAAAAGGGTCGGGACTTTAACCAGCGACCTCCGAGTAATTTGAATTTTGTTGTAGTCCAATGACCACTGGACCACTGGACTCTTTCCCTAAATGTTTACGTAGACTAATATACATTGGTTACTTGTTTTAAGCTCGAGTTTCGTTTATTTCCCGAAAATGAACTAAAAGCAAAATTGATGAATTAAGCCGAATTCAAAGCATTATTTTTGATGAATAAAGTTATATAAGTTGGTTGTACACTTTATATGTACGAATAAAATGAAATATATGAATCGAAGATCCGAACGAGACATATATATTGTAATACCGTCTAAGTAGTTCATACATGTGATCAACAATGCGTTTTTGTTATGAATTAATGCGTAACCAATTGCAAGTCCTCAAACTTGACTACCATGATGTGCAAACATCATAACATATCTCTAATTCCATTTTCGGAACAATTTTCTATGGTTGTGGTCCAAAAAACCGACAATTTATACAAGTAGTCTCCAACCAGTCTCAATATTTAGAGACTGAATTAAGACTGATAACTCTATCAGTCGCTAAATAGTCTCAAAGCTTAGCTTATGAATGTCGACTAACAGCCCTACTAGTCTCTAATCAGTCTCAACTTTTTTCACTGATTAGCGACCGAGATCACACACAGTCTCTGTTGAGTAGCAAAGGAGAAAAGTCTCTATTCAGTCTCAAAAAGAAAGTCTCTATTCAGTCTCAAAAAAAAAAATTTTAAAAGGGTCGGGACTTTAACCAGCGACCTCCGAGTAATTTGAATTTTGTTGTAGTCCAATGACCACTGGACCACTGGACTCTTTCCCTAAATGTTTACGTAGACTAATATACATTGGTTACTTGTTTTAAGCTCGGGTTTCGTTTATTTCCCGAAAATGAACTAAAAGCAAAATTGATGAATTAAGCCGAATTCAAAGCATTATTTTTGATGAATAAAGTTATATAAGTTGGTTGTACACTTTATATGTACGAATAAAATGAAATATATGAATCGAAGATCCGAACGAGACATATATATTGTAATACCGTCTAAGTAGTTCATACATGTGATCAACAATGCGTTTTTGTTATGAATTAATGCGTAACCAATTGCAAGTCCTCAAACTTGACTACCATGATGTGCAAACATCATAACATATCTCTAATTCCATTTTCAGAACAATTTTCTATGGTTGTGGTCCAAAAAACCGACAATTTATACAACTAGTCTCCAACCAGTCTCAATATTTAGAGACTGAATTAAGACTGATAACTCTATCCATCGCTAAATAGTCTCAAAGCTTAGCTTATGAATGTCGACTAACAGCCCTACTAGTCTCTAATCAGTCTCAACTTTTGTCACTGATTAGCGACCGAGATCACACACAGTCTCTGTTCAGTAGCAAAGGAGAAAAGTCTCTATTCAGTCTCAAAAAGAAAGTCTCTATTCAGTCTCAAAAAAAAAAAATTTAAAAGGGCCGGGACTTTAACCCGCGACCTCCGAGTAATTTGAATTTTGTTGTAGTCCAATGACCACTGGACCACTGGACTCTTTCCTTAAATGTTTACGTAGACTAATATACATTGGTTACTTGTTTTAAGCTCGGGTTTCGTTTATTTCCCGAAAATGAACTAAAAGCAAAATTGATGAATTAAGCCGAATTCAAAGCATTATTTTTGATGAATAAAGTTATATAAGTTGGTTGTACACTTTATATGTACGAATAAAATGAAATATATGAATCGAAGATCCGAACGAGACATATATATTGTAATACCGTCTAAGTAGTTCATACATGTGATCAACAATGCGTTTTTGTTATGAATTAATGCGTAACCAATTTCAAGTCCTCAAACTTGACTACCATGATTGTGCAAACATCATAACATATCTCTAATTCCATTTTCGGAACAATTTTCTATTGTTGTGGTCCAAAAAACCGACAATTTATACAACTAGTCTCCAAACAGTCTCAATATTTAGAGACTGAATTAAGACTGATAACTCTATCAGTCGCTAAATAGTCTCAAAGCTTAGCTTATGAATGTCGACTAACAGCCCTACTAGTCTCTAATCAGTCTCAACTTTTTTCACTGATTAGCGACCGAGATCACACACAGTCTCTGTTGAGTAGCAAAGGAGAAAAGTCTCTATTCAGTCTCAGAAAGAAAGTCTCTATTCAGTCTCAAAAAAAAAAAATTTAAAAGGGTCGGGACTTTAACCCGCGACCTCCGAGTAATTTGAATTTTGTTGTAGTCCAATGACCACTGGACCACTGGACTCTTTCCCTAAATGTTTACGTAGACTAATATACATTGGTTACTTGTTTTAAGCTCGGGTTTCGTTTATTTCCCGAAAATGAACTAAAAGCAAAATTGATGAATTAAGCCGAATTCAAAGCATTATTTTTGATGAATAAAGTTATATAAGTTGGTTGTACACTTTATATGTACGAATAAAATGAAATATATGAATCGAAGATCCGAACGAGACATATATATTGTAATACCGTCTAAGTAGTTCATACATGTGATCAACAATGCGTTTTTGTTATGAATTAATGCGTAACCAATTTCAAGTCCTCAAACTTGACTACCATGATGTGCAAACATCATAACATATCTCTAATTCCATTTTCGGAACAATTTTCTATGGTTGTGGTCCAAAAAACCGACAATTTATACAACTAGTCTCCAACCAGTCTCAATATTTAGATACTGAATTAAGACTGATAACTCTATCAGTCGCTAAATAGTCTCAAAGCTTAGCTTATGAATGTCGACTAACAGCCCTACTAGTCTCTAATCAGTCTCAACTTTTGTCACTGATTAGCGATAGAGATCACACACAGTCTCTGTTGAGTAGCAAAGGAGAAAAGTCTCTATTCAGTCTCAAAAAGAAAGTCTCTATTCAGTCTCAAAAAAAAAAAATTTAAAAGGGCCGGGACTTTAACCCGCGACCTCCGAGTAATTTGAATTTTGTTGTAGTCCAATGACCACTGGACCACTGGACTCTTTCCTTAAATGTTTACGTAGACTAATATACATTGGTTACTTGTTTTAAGCTCGGGTTTCGTTTATTTCTCGAAAATGAACTAAAAGAAAAATTGATGAATTAAGCCGAATTCAAAGCATTATTTTTGATGAATAAAGTTATATAAGTTGGTTGTACACTTTATATGTACGAATAAAATGAAATATATGAATCGAAGATCCGAACGAGACATATATATTGTAATACCGTCTAAGTAGTTCATACATGTGATCAACAATGCGTCTTTGTTATGAATTAATGTGTAACCAATTGCAAGTCCTCAAACTTGACTACCATGATGTGCAAACATCATAACATATCTCTAATTCCATTTTCGGAACAATTTTCTATGGTTGTGGTCCAAAAAACCGACAATTTATACAACTAGTCTCCAACCAGTCTCAATATTTAGAGACTGAATTAAGACTGATAACTCTATCCATCGCTAAATAGTCTCAAAGCTTAGCTTATGAATGTCGACTAACAGCCCTACCAGTCTCTAATCAGTCTCAACTTTTGTCACTGATTAGCGACCGAGATCACACACAGTCTCTGTTGAGTAGCAAAGGAGAAAAGTCTCTATTCAGTCTCAAAAAGAAAGTCTCTATTCAGTCTCAAAAAAAAAAAATTTAAAAGGGCCGGGACTTTAACCCGCGACCTCCGAGTAATTTGAATTTTGTTGTAGTCCAATGACCACTGGACCACTGGACTCTTTCCTTAAATGTTTACGTAGACTAATATACATTGGTTACTTGTTTTAAGCTCGGGTTTCGTTTATTTCTCGAAAATGAACTAAAAGAAAAATTGATGAATTAAGCCGAATTCAAAGCATTATTTTTGATGAATAAAGTTATATAAGTTGGTTGTACACTTTATATGTACGAATAAAATGAAATATATGAATCGAAGATCCGAACGAGACATATATATTGTAATACCGTCTAAGTAGTTCATACATGTGATCAACAATGCGTTTTTGTTATGAATTAATGCGTAACCAATTTCAAGTCCTCAAACTTGACTACCATGATGTGCAAACATCATAATATATCTCTAATTCCATTTTCGGAACAATTTTCTATGGTTGTGGTCCAAAAAACCGACAATTTATACAACTAGTCTCCAACCAGTCTCAATATTTAGATACTGAATTAAGACTGATAACTCTATCAGTCGCTAAATAGTCTCAAAGCTTAGCTTATGAATGTCGACTAACAGCCCTACTAGTCTCTAATCAGTCTCAACTTTTGTCACTGATTAGCGATAGAGATCACACACAGTCTCTGTTGAGTAGCAAAGGAGAAAAGTCTCTATTCAGTCTCAAAAAGAAAGTCTCTATTCAGTCTCAAAAAAAAAAAATTTAAAAGGGCCGGGACTTTAACCCGCGACCTCCGAGTAATTTGAATTTTGTTGTAGTCCAATGACCACTGGACCACTGGACTCTTTCCTTAAATGTTTACGTAGACTAATATACATTGGTTACTTGTTTTAAGCTCGGGTTTCGTTTATTTCTCGAAAATGAACTAAAAGAAAAATTGATGAATTAAGCCGAATTCAAAGCATTATTTTTGATGAATAAAGTTATATAAGTTGGTTGTACACTTTATATGTACGAATAAAATGAAATATATGAATCGAAGATCCGAACGAGACATATATATTGTAATACCGTCTAAGTAGTTCATACATGTGATCAACAATGCGTCTTTGTTATGAATTAATGTGTAACCAATTGCAAGTCCTCAAACTTGACTACCATGATGTGCAAACATCATAACATATCTCTAATTCCATTTTCGGAACAATTTTCTATGGTTGTGGTCCAAAAAACCGACAATTTATACAACTAGTCTCCAACCAGTCTCAATATTTAGAGACTGAATTAAGACTGATAACTCTATCCATCGCTAAATAGTCTCAAAGCTTAGCTTATGAATGTCGACTAACAGCCCTACCAGTCTCTAATCAGTCTCAACTTTTGTCACTGATTAGCGACCGAGATCACACACAGTCTCTGTTGAGTAGCAAAGGAGAAAAGTCTCTATTCAGTCTCAAAAAGAAAGTCTCTATTCAGTCTCAAAAAAAAAAAATTTAAAAGGGCCGGGACTTTAACCCGCGACCTCCGAGTAATTTGAATTTTGTTGTAGTCCAATGACCACTGGACCACTGGACTCTTTCCTTAAATGTTTACGTAGACTAATATACATTGGTTACTTGTTTTAAGCTCGGGTTTCGTTTATTTCTCGAAAATGAACTAAAAGAAAAATTGATGAATTAAGCCGAATTCAAAGCATTATTTTTGATGAATAAAGTTATATAAGTTGGTTGTACACTTTATATGTACGAATAAAATGAAATATATGAATCGAAGATCCGAACGAGACATATATATTGTAATACCGTCTAAGTAGTTCATACATGTGATCAACAATGCGTTTTTGTTATGAATTAATGTGTAACCAATTGCAAGTCCTCAAACTTGACTACCATGATGTGCAAACATCATAACATATCTCTAATTCCATTTTCGGAACAATTTTCTATGGTTGTGGTCCAAAAAACCGACAATTTATACAACTAGTCTCCAACCAATCTCAATATTTAGAGACTGAATTAAGACTGATAACTCTATCAGTCGCTAAATAGTCTCAAAGCTTAGCTTATGAATGTCGACTAACAGCCCTACTAGTCTCTAATCAGTCTCAACTTTTTTCACTGATTAGCGACCGAGATCACACACAGTCTCTGTTGAGTAGCAAAGGAGAAACGTCTCTATTCAGTCTCAAAAAGAAAGTCTCTATTCAGTCTCAAAAAAAAAAATTTTAAAAGGGCCGGGACTTTAACCCGCGACCTCCAAGTAATTTGAATTTTGTTGTAGTCCAATGACCACTGGACCACTGGACTCTTTCCCTAAATGTTTACGTAGACTAATATACATTGGTTACTTGTTTTAAGCTCGGGTTTCGTTTATTTCCCGAAAATGAACTAAAAGCAAAATTGATGAATTAAGCCGAATTCAAAGCATTATTTTTGATGAATAAAGTTATATAAGTTGGTTGTACACTTTATATGTACAAATAAAATAAAATATATGAATCGAAGATCCGAACGAGACATATATATTGTAATACCGTCTAAGTAGTTCATACATGTGATCAACAATGCGTTTTTGTTATGAATTAATGCGTAACCAATTGCAAGTCCTCATACTTGACTACCATGATGTGCAAACATCATAACATATCTCTAATTCCATTTTCGGAACAATTTTCTATGGTTGTGGTCCAAAAAACCGACAATTTATACAACTAGTCTCCAAACAGTCTCAATATTTAGAGACTGAATTAAGACTGATAACTCTATCAGTCGCTAAATAGTCTCAAAGCTTAGCTTATGAATGTCGACTAACAGCCCTACTAGTCTCTAATCAGTCTCTACTTTTTTCACTGATTAGCGACCGAGATCACACACAGTCTCTGTTGAGTAGCAAAGGAGAAAAGTCTCTATTCAGTCTCAAAAAGAAAGTCTCTATTCAGTCTCAAAAAAAAAAAATTTAAAAGGGCCGGGACTTTAACCCGCGACCTCCGAGTAATTTGAATTTTGTTGTAGTCCAATGACCACTGGACCACTGGACTCTTTCCCTAAATGTTTACGTAGACTAATATACATTGGTTACTTGTTTTAAGCTCGGGTTTCGTTTATTTCCCGAAAATGAACTAAAAGCAAAATTGATGAATTAAGCCGAATTCAAAGCATTATTTTTGATGAATAAAGTTATATAAGTTGGTTGTACACTTTATATGTACGAATAAAATGAAATATATGAATCGAAGATCCGAACGAGACATATATATTGTAATACCGTCTAAGTAGTTCATACATGTGATCAACAATGCGTTTTTGTTATGAATTAATGCTTAACCAATTTCAAGTCCTCAAACTTGACTACCATGATGTGCAAACATCATAACATATCTCTAATTCCATTTTCGGAACAATTTTCTATGGTTGTGGTCCAAAAAACCGACAATTTATACAACTAGTCTCCAACCAGTCTCAATATTTAGAGACTGAATTAAGACTGATAACTCTATCCATCGCTAAATAGTCTCAAAGCTTAGCTTATGAATGTCGACTAACAGCCCTACCAGTCTCTAATCAGTCTCAACTTTTGTCACTGATTAGCGACCGAGATCACACACAGTCTCTGTTGAGTAGCAAAGGAGAAAAGTCTCTATTCAGTCTCAAAAAGAAAGTCTCTATTCAGTCTCAAAAAAAAAAAATTTAAAAGGGCCGGGACTTTAACCCGCGACCTCCGAGTAATTTGAATTTTGTTGTAGTCCAATGACCACTGGACCACTGGACTCTTTCCTTAAATGTTTACGTAGACTAATATACATTGGTTACTTGTTTTAAGCTCGGGTTTCGTTTATTTCTCGAAAATGAACTAAAAGAAAAATTGATGAATTAAGCCGAATTCAAAGCATTATTTTTGATGAATAAAGTTATATAAGTTGGTTGTACACTTTATATGTACGAATAAAATGAAATATATGAATCGAAGATCCGAACGAGACATATATATTGTAATACCGTCTAAGTAGTTCATACATGTGATCAACAATGCGTTTTTGTTATGAATTAATGTGTAACCAATTGCAAGTCCTCAAACTTGACTACCATGATGTGCAAACATCATAACATATCTCTAATTCCATTTTCGGAACAATTTTCTATGGTTGTGGTCCAAAAAACCGACAATTTATACAACTAGTCTCCAACCAGTCTCAATATTTAGAGACTGAATTAAGACTGATAACTCTATCAGTCGCTAAATAGTCTCAAAGCTTAGCTTATGAATGTCTACTAACACCCCTACTAGTCTCTAATCAGTCTCAACTTTTTTCACTGATTAGCGACCGAGATCACACACAGTCTCTGTTGAGTAGCAAAGGAGAAAAGTCTCTATTCAGTCTCAAAAAGAAAGTCTCTATTCAGTCAGTATCAAAGGAGAAAAGTCTCTATTCAGTCTCAAAAAGAAAGTCTCTATTCAGTCTCAAAAAAAAAAAATTTTAAAGAGCCGGGACTTTAACCTGCGACCTCCGAGTAATTTGAATTTTGTTGTAGTCCAATGACCACTGGACCACTGGACTTTTCGTTAAATTTTTACGTAGACTAATATATATTGGTTACTTGTTTTAAGCTCGGGTTTCGTTTATTTCCCGAAAATGAACTAATAGCAAAATTGATGAATTAAGCCGAAGTCAAAGCATTATTTTTGATAAATAAAGTTATAAAAGGTTGTTGTACACTTTATATGTACGAATAAAATGAAATATATAAGTCGAAGATCCGAACGAGACATATATATTGTAATACCGTCTAAGTAATTCATACATGTGATCAACAATGCGTTTTTGTTATGGATTAATGCGTAACCAATTGCAAGTCCTCAAACTTCACTAACATGATGTGCAAACATCATAACATATCTCTAATTCCATTTTCCAAACAATTTTCTATGGTTGTGGTCCAAAAAAACTGACAATTTATACAATTAGTCTCCAATCAGTCTCAATATACAGAGACTGAATTGAGACTGATAACTCTATTAGTCACTAGACAGTCTCAAAGATTAGCTACTGAATGGTGACTAACAGGCCTACCAGTCTCTAATCAGTCTCAACTTGTGTTACTGATTAGCAACCGAGATCACACACAGTCTCTCTTCAGTAGCAAAGGAGAAAAGTCTCTATTCAGTCTCAAAAAAAAAAATTTAAAGAGCGAGGACTTTAACCCTTGACCTCCGAGTAATTTGACTTTTGTTGTAGTCCAATGACCACTGGACCACTGGACTCTTTCCTTAAATGTTTACGTAGACTAATATACATTGGTTACTTGTTTTAAGCTCGGGTTTCGTTTATTTCCCGAAAATGAACTAAAAGCAAAATTGATGAATTAAGCCGAATTCAAAGCATTATTTTTGATGAATAAAGTTATATAAGTTGGTTGTACACTTTATATGTACGAATAAAATGAAATATATGAATCGAAGATCCGAACGAGACATATATATTGTAATACCGTCTAAGTAGTTCATACATGTGATCAACAATGCGTTTTTGTTATGAATTAATGCGTAACCAATTGCAAGTCCTCAAACTTGACTACCATGATGTGCAAACATCATAACATATCTCTAATTCCATTTTCGGAACAATTTTCTATGGTTGTGGTCCAAAAAACAGACAATTTATACAACTAGTCTCCAACCAGTCTCAATATTTAGAGACTGAATTAAGACTGATAACTCTATCAGTCGCTAAATAGTCTCAAAGCTTAGCTTATGAATGTCGACTGACAGCCCTACCAGTCTCTAATCAGTCTCAACTTTTGTCACTGATTAGCGACCGAGATCACACACAGTCTCTGTTCAGTAGCAAAGGAGAAAAGTCTCTATTCAGTCTCAAAAAGAAAATTTTTTAAAGAGCCGGGACTTTAACATGCGACCTCCGAGTAATTTGAATTATGTTGTAGTCCAATGACCACTGGACCACTGGACTCTTTCGTTAAATGTTTACGTAGACTAATATACATTGGTTACTTGTTTTAAGCTCGGGTTTCGTTTATTTCCCGAAAATGAACTAAAAGCAAAATTGATGAATTAAGCCGAATTCAAAGCATTATTTTTGATGAATAAAGTTATATAAGTTGGTTGTACACTTTATATGTACGAATAAAATGAAATATATGAATCGAAGATCCGAAGGAGACATATATATTGTAATACCGTCTAAGTAGTTCATACATGTGATCAACAATGCGTTTTTGTTTTGAATTAATGCGTAACCAATTGCAAATCCTCAAACTTGACTACCATGATGTGCAAACATCATAACATATCTCTAATTCCATTTTCGGAACAATTTTCTATGGTTGTGGTCCAAAAAACCGACAATTTATACAACTAGTCTCCAACCAGTCTCAATATTTAGAGACTGAATTAAGACTGATAACTTTATTAGTCGCTAAATAGTCTCAAAGCTTAGCTTATGAATGTCGACTAACAGCCCTACTAGTCTCTAATCAGTCTCAACTTTTGTCACTGATTAGCGACCGAGATCACACACAGTCTCTGTTAAGTATCAAAGGAGAAAAGTCTCTATTCAGTCTCAAAAAGAAAGTCTCTATTCAGTCTAAAAAAAAAAAAATTTTAAAGAGCCGGGACTTTAACCCGCGACCTCCGAGTAATTTGAATTTTGTTGTAGTCCAATGACCACTGGACCACTGGACTCTTTCCTTAAATGTTTACGTAGACTAATATACATTGGTTACTTGTTTTAAGCTCGGGTTTCGTTTATTTCCCGAAAATGAACTAAAAGCAAAATTGATGAATTAAGCCGAATTCAAAGCATTATTTTTGATGAATAAAGTTATATAAGTTGGTTGTACACTTTATATGTACGAATAAAATGAAATATATGAATCGATGATCCGAACGAGACATATATATTGTAATACCGTCTAAGTAGTTCATACATGTGATCAACAATGCGTTTTTGTTATGAATTAATGCGTAACCAATTGCAAGTCCTCAAACTTGACTACCATGATGTGCAAACATCATAACATATCTCTAATTCCATTTTCGGAACAATTTTCTATGGTTGTGGTCCAAAAAACCGACAATTTATACAACTTGTCTCCAATCAGTCTCAATATTTAGAGACTGAATTAAGACTGATAACTCTATCCATCGCTAAATAGTCTCAAAGCTTAGCTTATGAATGTCGACTAACAGCCCTACCAGTCTCTAATCAGTCTCAACTTTTGTCACTGATTAGCGACCGAGATCACACACAGTCTCTGTTGAGTAGCAAAGGAGAAAAGTCTCTATTCAGTCTCAAAAAGAAAGTCTCTATTCAGTCTCAAAAAAAAAAAATTTAAAAGGGCCGGGACTTTAACCCGCGACCTCCGAGTAATTTGAATTTTGTTGTAGTCCAATGACCACTGGACCACTGGACTCTTTCCTTAAATGTTTACGTAGACTAATATACATTGGTTACTTGTTTTAAGCTCGGGTTTCGTTTATTTCTCGAAAATGAACTAAAAGAAAAATTGATGAATTAAGCCGAATTCAAAGCATTATTTTTGATGAATAAAGTTATATAAGTTGGTTGTACACTTTATATGTACGAATAAAATGAAATATATGAATCAAAGATCCGAACGAGACATATATATTGTAATACCGTCTAAGTAGTTCATACATGTGATCAACAATGCGTTTTTGTTATGAATTAATGTGTAACCAATTGCAAGTCCTCAAACTTGACTACCATGATGTGCAAACATCATAACATATCTCTAATTCCATTTTCGGAACAATTTTCTATGGTTGTGGTCCAAAAAACCGACAATTTATACAACTAGTCTCCAACCAGTCTCAATATTTAGAGACTGAATTAAGACTGATAACTCTATCAGTCGCTAAATAGTCTCAAAGCTTAGCTTATGAATGTCGACTAACAGCCCTACTAGTCTCTAATCAGTCTCAACTTTTGTCACTGATTAGCGACCGAGATCACACACAGTCTCTGTTGAGTAGCAAAGGAGAAAAGTCTCTATTCAGTCTCAAAAAGAAAGTTTCTATTCAGTCTCAAAAAAAAAAAAATTTAAAAGGGCCGGGACTTTAACCCGCGACCTCCGAGTAATTTGAATTTTGTTGTAGTCCAATGACCACTGGACCACTGGACTCTTTCCTTAAATGTTTACGTAGACTAATATACATTGGTTACTTGTTTTAAGCTCGGGTTTCGTTTATTTCCCGAAAATGAACTAAAAGCAAAATTGATGAATTAAGCCGAATTCAAAGCATTATTTTTGATGAATAAAGTTATATAAGTTGGTTGTACACTTTATATGTACGAGTAAAATGAAATATATGAATCGAAGATCCGAACGAGACATATATATTGTAATACCGTCTAAGTAGTTCATACATGTGATCAACAATGCGTTTTTGTTATGAATTAATGCGTAACCAATTTCAAGTCCTCAAACTTGACTACCATGATGTGCAAACATCATAACATATCTCTAATTCCATTTTCGGAACAATTTTCTATGGTTGTGGTCCAAAAAACCGACAATTTATACAACTAGTCTCCAACCAGTCTCAATATTTAGAGACTGAATTAAGACTGATAACTTTATTAGTCGCTAAATAGTCTCAAAGCTTAGCTTATGAATGTCGACTAACAGCCCTACTAGTCTCTAATCAGTCTCAACTTTTGTCACTGATTAGCGACCGAGATCACACACAGTCTCTGTTAAGTATCAAAGGAGAAAAGTCTCTATTCAGTCTCAAAAAGAAAGTCTCTATTCAGTCTAAAAAAAAAATAATTTTAAAGAGCCGGGACTTTAACCCGCGACCTCCGAGTAATTTGAATTTTGTTGTAGTCCAATGACCACTGGACCACTGGACTCTTTCCTTAAATGTTTACGTAGACTAATATACATTGGTTACTTGTTTTAAGCTCGGGTTTCGTTTATTTCCCGAAAATGAACTAAAAGCAAAATTGATGAATTAAGCCGAATTCAAAGCATTATTTTTGATGAATAAAGTTATATAAGTTGGTTGTACACTTTATATGTACGAATAAAATGAAATATATGAATCGATGATCCGAACGAGACATATATATTGTAATACCGTCTAAGTAGTTCATACATGTGATCAACAATGCGTTTTTGTTATGAATTAATGTGTAACCAATTGCAAGTCCTCAAACTTGACTACCATGATGTGCAAACATCATAACATATCTCTAATTCCATTTTCGGAACAATTTTCTATTGTTGTGGTCCAAAAAACCGACAATTTATACAACTTGTCTCCAACCAGTCTCAATATTTAGAGACTGAATTAAGACTGATAACTCTATTAGTCGCTAAATAGTCTCAAAGCTTAGCTTATGAATGTCGACTAACAGCCCTACTAGTCTCTAATCAGTCTCAACTTTTGTCACTGATTAGCGACCGAGATCACACACAGTCTCTGTTCAGTATCAAAGGAGAAAAGTCTCTATTCAGTCTCAAAAAGAAAGTCTCTATTCAGTCTCAAAAAAAATAATTTTAAAGAGCCGGGACTTTAACCTGCGACCTCCGAGTAATTTGAATTTTGTTGTAGTCCAATGACCACTGGACCACTGGACTTTTCGTTAAATTTTTACGTAGACTAATATATATTGGTTACTTGTTTTAAGCTCGGGTTTCGTTTATTTCCCGAAAATGAACTAATAGCAAAATTGATGAATTAAGCCGAAGTCAAAGCATTATTTTTGATAAATAAAGTTATAAAAGGTTGTTGTACACTTTATATGTACGAATAAAATGAAATATATAAGTCGAAGATCCGAACGAGACATATATATTGTAATACCGTCTAAGTAATTCATACATGTGATCAACAATGCGTTTTTGTTATGGATTAATGCGTAACCAATTGCAAGTCCTCAAACTTCACTAACATTATGTGCAAACATCATAACATATCTCTAATTCCATTTTCCAAACAATTTTCTATGGTTGTGGTCCAAAAAAACTGACAATTTATACAATTAGTCTCCAATCAGTCTCAATATACAGAGACTGAATTGAGACTGATAACTCTATTAGTCACTAGACAGTCTCAAAGATTAGCTACTGAATGGTGACTAACAGGCCTACCAGTCTCTAATCAGTCTCAACTTGTGTTACTGATTAGCAACCGAGATCACACACAGTCTCTCTTCAGTAGCAAAGGAGAAAAGTCTCTATTCAGTCTCAAAAAAAAAATTTAAAAGAGCGAGGACTTTAACCCGTGACCTCCGAGTAATTTGACTTTTGTTGTAGTCCAATGACCACTGCACCACTGGACTCTTTCCTTAAATGTTTACGTAGACTAATATACATTGGTTACTTGTTTTAAGCTCGGGTTTCGTTTATTTCCCGAAAATGAACTAAAAGCAAAATTGATGAATTAAGCCGAATTCAAAGCATTATTTTTGATGAATAAAGTTATATAAGTTGGTTGTACACTTTATATGTACGAATAAATGAAATATATGAATCGAAGATCCGAACGAGACATATATATTGTAATACCGTCTAAGTAGTTCATACATGTGATCAACAATGCGTTTTTGTTATGAATTAATGTGTAACCAATTGCAAGTCCTCAAACTTGACTACCATGATGTGCAAACATCATAACATATCTCTAATTCCATTTTCGGAACAATTTTCTATTGTTGTGGTCCAAAAAACCGACAATTTATACAACTTGTCTCCAACCAGTCTCAATATTTAGAGACTGAATTAAGACTGATAACTCTATTAGTCGCTAAATAGTCTCAAAGCTTAGCTTATGAATGTCGACTAACAGCCCTACTAGTCTCTAATCAGTCTCAACTTTTGTCACTGATTAGCGACCGAGATCACACACACAGTCTCTGTTCAGTATCAAAGGAGAAAAGTCTCTATTCAGTCTCAAAAAGAAAGTCTCTATTCACTCTCAAAAAAAATAATTTTAAAGAGCCGGGACTTTAACCTGCGACCTCCGAGTAATTTGAATTTTGTTGTAGTCCAATGACCACTGGACCACTGGACTTTTCGTTAAATTTTTACGTAGACTAATATATATTGGTTACTTGTTTTAAGCTCGGGTTTCGTTTATTTCCCGAAAATGAACTAATAGCAAAATTGATGAATTAAGCCGAAGTCAAAGCATTATTTTTGATAAATAAAGTTATAAAAGGTTGTTGTACACTTTATATGTACGAATAAAATGAAATATATAAGTCGAAGATCCGAACGAGACATATATATTGTAATACCGTCTAAGTAATTCATACATGTGATCAACAATGCGTTTTTGTTATGGATTAATGCGTAACCAATTGCAAGTCCTCAAACTTCACTAACATTATGTGCAAACATCATAACATATCTCTAATTCCATTTTCCAAACAATTTTCTATGGTTGTGGTCCAAAAAAACTGACAATTTATACAATTAGTCTCCAATCAGTCTCAATATACAGAGACTGAATTGAGACTGATAACTCTATTAGTCACTAGACAGTCTCAAAGATTAGCTACTGAATGGTGACTAACAGGCCTACCAGTCTCTAATCAGTCTCAACTTGTGTTACTGATTAGCAACCGAGATCACACACAGTCTCTCTTCAGTAGCAAAGGAGAAAAGTCTCTATTCAGTCTCAAAAAAAAAAATTTTAAGAGCGAGGACTTTAACCCTTGACCTCCGAGTAATTTGACTTTTGTTGTAGTCCAATGACCACTGGACCACTGGACTCTTTCCTTAAATGTTTACGTAGACTAATATACATTGGTTACTTGGTTTAAGCTCGGGTTTCGTTTATTTCCCGAAAATGAACTAAAAGCAAAATTGATGAATTAAGCCAAATTCAAAGCATTATTTTTGATGAATAAAGTTATATAAGTTGGTTGTACACTTTATATGTACGAATAAAATGAAATATATGAATCGAAGATTCGAACGAGACATATATATTGTAATACCGTCTAAGTAGCTCATACATGTGATCAACAATGCATTTTTGTTATGAATTAATGCGTAACCAATTGCAAGTCCTCAAACTTGACTACCATGATGTGCAAACATCATAACATATCTCTAATTCCATTTTCGGAACAATTTTCTATTGTTGTGGTCCAAAAAACCGACAATTTATACAACTTGTCTCCAACCAGTCTCAATATTTAGAGACTGAATTAAGAATGATAACTCTATTAGTCGCTAAATAGTCTCAAAGCTTAGCTTATGAATGTCGACTAACAGCCCTACTAGTCTCTAATCAGTCTCAACTTTTGTCACTGATTAGCGACCGAGATCACACACAGTCTCTGTTCAGTATCAAAGGAGAAAAGTCTCTATTCAGTCTCAAAAAGAAAGTCTCTATTCAGTCTCAAAAAAAAATAATTTTAAAGAGCCGGGACTTTAACCTGCGACCTCCGAGTAATTTGAATTTTGTTGTAGTCCAATGACCACTGGACCACTGGACTTTTCGTTAAATTTTTACGTAGACTAATATATATTGGTTACTTGTTTTAGCTCGGGTTTCGTTTATTTCCCGAAAATGAACTAATAGCAAAATTGATGAAATAAGCCGAAGTCAAAGCATTATTTTTGATAAATAAAGTTATATAAGGTTGTTGTACACTTTATATGTACGAATAAAATGAAATATATGAATCGAAGATCCGAACGAGACATATATATTGTAATACCGTCTAAGTAATTCATACATGTGATCAACAATGCGTTTTTGTTATGGATTAATGCGTAACCAATTGCAAGTCCTCAAACTTCACTAACATGATGTGAAAACATCATAACATATCTCTAATTCCATTTTCCAAACAATTTTCTATGGTTGTGGTCCAAAAAAACTGACAATTTATACAATTAGTCTCCAATCAGTCTCAATATACAGAGACTGAATTGAGACTGATAACTCTATTAGTCACTAGACAGTCTCAAAGATTAGCTACTGAATGGTGACTAACAGGCCTACCAGTCTCTAATCAGTCTCAACTTGTGTTACTGATTAGCCACCGAGATCACACACAGTCTCTCTTCAGTAGCAAAGGAGAAAAGTCTCTATTCAGTCTCAAAAAAAAAATTTTAAAGAGCGAGGACTTTAACCCGTGACCTCCGAGTAATTTGACTTTTGTTGTAGTCCAATGACCACTGGACCACTGGACTCTTTTGTTAAATGTTTACGTAGACAAATATATATTGGTTACTTGTTTTAAGCTCGGGTTTCGTTTATTTCCCGAAAATGAACTAATAGCAAAATTGATGAATTAAGCCGAAGTCAAAGTATTATTTTTGATAAATAAAGTTATATAAGTTGGTTGTACACTTTATATGTACGAATAAAACGAAATATATGAATCGAAGATCCGAACGAGACATATATATTGTAATACCGTCTAAGTAGTTCATACATGTGATCAACAATGCGTTTTTGTTATGAATTAATGCGTAACTAATTGCAAGTCCTCAAACTTGACTACCATGATGTGCAAACATCATAACATATCTCTAATTCCATTTTCGGAACAATTTTCTATTGTTGTGGTCCAAAAAACCGACAATTTATACAACTAGTCTCCAACCAGTCTCAATATTTAGAGACTGAATTAAGACTGATAACTCTATCAGTCGCTAAATAGTCTCAAAGCTTAGCTTATGGATGTCGACTAACAGCCCTACCAGTCTCTAATCAGTCTCAACTTTTGTCACTGATTAGCGACCGAGATCACACACAGTATCTGTTCAGTAGCAAAGGAGAAAAGTCTCTATTCACTCTAAAAAAAAAAAAATTTTAAAGAGCCGGGACTTTAACATGCGACCTCCGAGTAATTTGAATTATGTTGTAGTCCAATGACCACTGGACCACTGGACTCTTTCGTTAAATGTTTACGTAGACAAATATATATTGGTTACTTGTTTTAAGCTCGGGTTTCGTTTATTTCCCGAAAATGAACTAATAGCAAAATTGATGAATTAAGCCGAAGTCAAAGCATTATTTTTGATAAATAAAGTTATATAAGTTGGTTGTACACTTTATATGTACGAATAAAACGAAAGATATGAATCGAAGATCCGAACGAGACATATATATTGTAATACCGTCTAAGTAGTTCATACATGTGATCAACAATGCGTTTTTGTTATGAATTAATGCGTAACCAATTGCAAGTCCTCAAACTTGACTACCATGATGTGCAAACATCATAACATATCTCTAATTCCATTTTCGGAACAATTTTCTATTGTTGTGGTCCAAAAAACCGACAATTTATACAACTTGTCTCCAACCAGTCTCAATATTTAGAGACTGAATTAAGACTGATAACTTTATTAGTCGCTAAATAGTCTCAAAGCTTAGCTTATGAATGTCGACTAACAGCCCTACTAGTCTCTAATCAGTCTCAACTTTTGTCACTGATTAGCGACCGAGATCACACACAGTCTCTGTTAAGTATCAAAGGAGAAAAGTCTCTATTCAGTCTCAAAAAGAAAGTCTCTACTCAGTCTAAAAAAAAATAATTTTAATGAGCCGGGACTTTAACCCGCGACCTCCGAGTAATTTGAATTTTGTTGTAGTCCAATGACCACTGGACCACTGGACTCTTTCCTTAAATGTTTACGTAGACTAATATACATTGGTTACTTGTTTTAAGCTCGGGTTTCGTTTATTTCCCGAAAATGAACTAAAAGCAAAATTGATGAATTAAGCCGAATTCAAAGCATTATTTTTGATGAATAAAGTTATATAAGTTGGTTGTACACTTTATATGTACGAATAAAATGAAATATATGAATCGAAGATCCGAACGAGACATATATATTGTAGTACCGTCTAAGTAGTTCATACATGTGATCAACAATGCATTTTTGTTATGAATTAATGTGTAACCAATTGCAAGTCCTCAAACTTGACTACCATGATGTGCAAACATCATAACATATCTCTAATTCCATTTTCGGAACAATTTTCTATTGTTGTGGTCCAAAAAACCGACAATTTATACAACTTGTCTCCAACCAGTCTCAATATTTAGAGACTGAATTAAGACTGATAACTCTATTAGTCGCTAAATAGTCTCAAAGCTTAGCTTATGAATGTCGACTAACAGCCCTACTAGTCTCTAATCAGTCTCAACTTTTGTCACTGATTAGCGACCGAGATCACACACAGTCTCTGTTCAGTATCAAAGGAGAAAAGTCTCTATTCAGTCTCAAAAAGAAAGTCTCTATTCAGTCTCAAAAAAAAAAAATTTTAAAGAGCCGGGACTTTAACCTGCGACCTCCGAGTAATTTGACTTTTGTTGTAGTCCAATGACCACTGGACCACTGGACTCTTTCCTTAAATGTTTACGTAGACTAATATACATTGGTTACTTGTTTTAAGCTCGGGTTTCGTTTATTTCCCGAAAATGAACTAAAAGCAAAATTGATGAATTAAGCCGAATTCAAAGCATTATTTTTTATGAATAAAGTTATATAAGTTGGTTGTACACTTTATATGTACGAATAAAATGAAATATATGAATCGAAGATTCGAACGAGACATATATATTGTAATACCGTCTAAGAAGCTCATACATGTGATCAACAATGCGTTTTTGTTATGGATTAATGCGTAACCAATTGCAAGTCCTCAAACTTCACTAACATGATGTGCAAACATCATAACATATCTCTAATTCCATTTTCCAAACAATTTTCTATGGTTGTGGTCCAAAAAAACTGACAATTTATACAATTAGTCTCCAATCAGTCTCAATATACAGAGACTGAATTGAGACTGATAACTCTATTAGTCACTAGACAGTCTCAAAGATTAGCTACTGAATGGTGACTAACAGGCCTACCATTCTCTAATCAGTCTCAACTTGTGTTACTGATTAGCCACCGAGATCACACACAGTCTCTCTTCAGTAGCAAAGGAGAAAAGTCTCTATTCAGTCTCAAAAAAAAAATTTTAAAGAGCGAGGACTTTAACCCGTGACCTCCGAGTAATTTGACTTTTGTTGTAGTCCAATGACCACTGGACCACTGGACTCTTTCCTTAAATGTTTACGTAGACTAATATACATTGGTTACTTGTTTTAAGCTCGGGTTTCGTTTATTTCCCGAAAATGAACTAAAAGCAAAATTGATGAATTAAGCCGAATTCAAAGCATTATTTTTGATGAATAAAGTTATATAAGTTGGTTGTACACTTTATATGTACGAATAAAATGAAATATATGAATCAAAGATCTGAACGAGACATATATATTGTAATACCGTCTAATTAATTCATACATGTGATCAACAATGCGTTTTTGTTATGGATTAATGCGTAACCAATTGCAAGTCCTCAAACTTCACTAACATGATGTGCAAACATCATAACATATCTCTAATTCCATTTTCCAAACAATTTTCTATGGTTGTGGTCCAAAAAAACTGACAATTTATACAATTAGTCTCCAATCAGTCTCAATATACAGAGACTGAATTGAGACTGATAACTCTATTAGTCACTAGACAGTCTCAAAGATTAGCTACTGAATGGTGACTAACAGGCCTACCATTCTCTAATCAGTCTCAACTTGTGTTACTGATTAGCCACCGAGATCACACATAGTCTCTCTTCAGTAGCAAAGGAGAAAAGTCTATTCAGTCTCAAAAAAAAAATTTTAAAGAGCGAGGACTTTAACCCGTGACCTCCGAGTAATTTGACTTTTGTTGTAGTCCAATGACCACTGGACCACTGGACTCTTTCCTTAAATGTTTACGTAGACTAATATACATTGGTTACTTGTTTTAAGCTCGGGTTTCGTTTATTTCCCGAAAATGAACTAAAAGCAAAATTGATGAATTAAGCCGAATTCAAAGCATTATTTTTGATGAATAAAGTTATATAAGTTGGTTGTACACTTTATATGTACGAATAAAATGAAATATATGAATTGAAGCTCCGAACGAGACATATATATTGTAATACCGTCTAAGTAATTCATACATGTGATCAACAATGCGTTTTTGTTATGGATTAATGCGTAACCAGTTGCAAGTCCTCAAACTTGACTACCATGATGTGCAAACATCATAACATATCTCTAATTCCATTTTCGGAACAATTTTCTATTGTTGTGGTCCAAAAAACCGACAATTTATACAACTTGTCTCCAACCAGTCTCAATATTTAGAGACTGAATTAAGACTGATAACTCTATTAGTCGCTAAATAGTCTCAAAGCTTAGCTTATGAATGTCGACTAACAGCCCTACTAGTCTCTAATCAGTCTCAACTTTTGTCACTGATTAGCGACCGAGATCACACACAGTCTGTGTTCAGTATCAAAGGAGAAAAGTCTCTATTCAGTCTCAAAAAGAAAGTCTCTATTCAGTCTCAAAAAAAAAAAAATTTAAAGAGCCGGGACTTTAACCTGCGACCTCCGAGTAATTTGAATTTTGTTGTAGTCCAATGACCACTGGACCACTGGACTTTTCGTTAAATTTTTACGTAGACTAATATATATTGGTTACTTGTTTTAAGCTCGGGTTTCGTTTATTTCCCGAAAATGAACTAATAGCAAAATTGATGAATTAAGCCGAAGTCAAAGCATTATTTTTGATAAATAAAGTTATATAAGTTGGTTGTACACTTTATATGTACGAATAAAATGAAATATATGAATCGAAGCTCCGAACGAGACATATATATTGTAATACCGTCTAAGTAATTCATACATGTGATCAACAATGCGTTTTTGTTATGGATTAATGCGTAACCAATTGCAAGTCCTCAAACTTCACTAACATGATGTGCAAACATCATAACATATCTCTAATTCCATTTTCCAAACAATTTTCTATGGTTGTGGTCCAAAAAAACTGACAATTTATACAATTAGTCTCCAATCAGTCTCAATATACAGAGACTGAATTGAGACTGATAACTCTATTAGTCACTAGACAGTCTCAAAGATTAGCTATTGAATGGTGACTAACAGGCCTACCAGTCTCTAATCAGTCTCAACTTGTGTTACTGATTAGCCACCGAGATCACACACAGTCTCTCTTCAGTAGCAAAGGAGAAAAGTCTCTATTCAGGGTCAAAAAGAAAGTCTCTATTTAGTCTCAAAAAAAAAAAAATTTAAAGAGCCGGGACTTTAACCTGCGACCTCCGAGTAATTTGAATTTTGTTGTAGTCCAATGACCACTGGACCACTGGACTCTTTCCTTAAATGTTTACGTAGACTAATATACATTGGTTACTTGTTTTAAGTTCGGTTTTCGTTTATTTCCCGAAAATGAACTAAAAGCAAAATTGATGAATTAAGCCGAATTCAAAGCATTATTTTTGATGAATAAAGTTATATATGTTGGTTGTACACTTTATATGTACGAATAAAGTGAAATATATGAATCGAAGATCCGAACGAGACATATATATTGTAATACCGTCTAAGTAGTTCATACATGTGATCAACAATGCGTTTTTGTTATGAATTAATGCGTAACCAATTGCAAGTCCTCAAACTTGACTACCATGATGTGCAAACATCATAACATATCTCTAATTCCATTTTCGGAACAATTTTCTATTGTTGTGGTCCAAAAAACCGACAATTTATACAACTTGTCTCCAACCAGTCACAATATTTAGAGACTGAATTAAGACTGATAACTCTATCAGTCGCTAAATAGTCTCAAAACTTAGCTTATGAATGTCGACTAACAGCCCTACTAGTCTCTAATCAGTTTCAACTTTTGTCACTGATTAGCGACCGAGATCACACACAGTCTCTGTGCAGTAGCAAAGGAGAAAGGTCTCTATTCAGTCTCAAAAAGAAAGTCTCTATTCAGTCTCAAAAAAAAAAAAATTTAAAGAGTCGGGACTTTAACTTGCGACCTCCGAGTAATTTGACTTTTGTTGTAGTCCAATGACCACTGGACCACTGGACTCTTTCCTTAAATGTTTACGTAGACTAATATACATTGGTTACTTGTTTTAAGCTCGGGTTTCGTTTATTTCCCGAAAATGAACTAAAAGCAAAATTGATGAATTAAGCCGAATTCAAAGCATTATTTTTGATGAATAAAGTTATATAAGTTGGTTGTACACTTTATATGTACGAATAAAATGAAATATATGAATCGAAGATTCGAACGAGACATATATATTGTAATACCGTCTAAGTAGCTCATACATGTGATCAACAATGCATTTTTGTTATGAATTAATGCGTAACCAATTGCAAGTCCTCAAACTTGACTACCATGATGTGCAAACATCATAACATATCTCTAATTCCATTTTCGGAACAATTTTCTATTGTTGTGGTCCAAAAAACCGACAATTTATACAACTTGTCTCCAACCAGTCTCAATATTTAGAGACTGAATTAAGAATGATAACTCTATTAGTCGCTAAATAGTCTCAAAGCTTAGCTTATGAATGTCGACTAACAGCCCTACTAGTCTCTAATCAGTCTCAACTTTTGTCACTGATTAGCGACCGAGATCACACACAGTCTCTGTTCAGTATCAAAGGAGAAAAGTCTCTATTCAGTCTCAAAAAGAAAGTCTCTATTCAGTCTCAAAAAAAAAAAATTTAAAGAGCCGGGACTTTAACCTGCGACCTCCGAGTAATTTGAATTTTGTTGTAGTCCAATGACCACTGGACCACTGGACTCTTTCCTTAAATGTTTACGTAGACTAATATACATTGGTTACTTGTTTTAAGTTCGGTTTTCGTTTATTTCCCGAAAATGAACTAAAAGCAAAATTGATGAATTAAGCCGAATTCAAAGCATTATTTTTGATGAATAAAGTTATATAAGTTGGTTGTACACTTTATATGTACGAATAAAGTGAAATATATGAATCGAAGATCCGAACGAGACATATATATTGTAATACCGTCTAAGTAGTTCATACATGTGATCAACAATGCGTTTTTGTTATGAATTAATGCGTAACCAATTGCAAGTCCTCAAACTTGACTACCATGATGTGCAAACATCATAACATATCTCTAATTCCATTTTCGGAACAATTTTCTATTGTTGTGGTCCAAAAAACCGACAATTTATACAACTTGTCTCCAACCAGTCACAATATTTAGAGACTGAATTAAGACTGATAACTCTATCAGTCGCTAAATAGTCTCAAAACTTAGCTTATGAATGTCGACTAACAGCCCTACTAGTCTCTAATCAGTTTCAACTTTTGTCACTGATTAGCGACCGAGATCACACACAGTCTCTGTGCAGTAGCAAAGGAGAAAGGTCTCTATTCAGTCTCAAAAAGAAAGTCTCTATTCAGTCTCAAAAAAAAAAAAATTTAAAGAGTCGGGACTTTAACTTGCGACCCTCCGAGTAATTTGACTTTTGTTGTAGTCCAATGACCACTGGACCACTGGACTCTTTCCTTAAATGTTTACGTAGACTAATATACATTGGTTACTTGTTTTAAGCTCGGGTTTCGTTTATTTCCCGAAAATGAACTAAAAGCAAAATTGATGAATTAAGCCGAATTCAAAGCATTATTTTTGATGAATAAAGTTATATAAGTTGGTTGTACACTTTATATGTACGAATAAAATGAAATATATGAATCGAAGATTCGAACGAGACATATATATTGTAATACCGTCTAAGT